>JARFOD010147258.1:0-12721 GCA_031763545.1 Mopalia muscosa | reverse complement strand
CGATCGTAAGAGGCGAGAAAAGAGGTTGCTTTCTGTTGCCCTGGTGTTCGCAGAGCTAAAGGGTAACAGGAAGCAGACTTGTTGGTGATGTTCTATATTTGTGTCCGTCGTCATATAAGTGAAATACCCTTGAGTAAGACGTTAAACACCAATCAAACAAACAAATCTATTTTCTTTATTATTATAATTGATATAATTCTGATTGATTGATTTATTCATTTTTTTCTTCGTGTACTTTTTCTTTGTTCATATTAACTGGTTCAAATTTGAACAGTATAAAAATATGCTTCACATGTGACGGTTGAGTTATAAAGTGTCAATAATTCTTGACACAGCCTTCTTGTAAATGAAATACCATTGAACACGGCGCGACACACCAACGAATCCGTCCGGCAATCAATCACGTTTTCAATTTTATTTCAAGAAAGACATTTGCAACCTTGACGGACACCCATATGCTAATCTATACTTTACCTATAGAAACTTCAGAGATATTTCCTGTACACAGTTTATCAGATTGATAGCTTTGTTAAATTAACTGTTGTGAAGATTACTCCTGAATACAAGATGACGTTCATCACTCTCAAAAGATTCTATGACATTTGATGAGCTCATTTGATATTTTCTTACCACGCTTGAACTGGAATTCGACTACAATTCGACTACACGGGTAATATCGTATTATTCAGTCATGCCAGCGTACAGTTGGGCAATCAGCAAAGAGTTTTTCCGTATTTCAAGAAAAAGACCGTGCCATTAGATGCACAAATAGATGCGTTCAGGAAGATTCTGGCTGGGTGTTAAATGTGATTTATAGGCAAAGATAAATGACTAAATCTCGTTAGTCGTTTCGATTTTCGAACAGGCTTCAACCTACATAATTTCCCAACTAAGAAAGTGGTATCCCAAAATAACGAAAATACCATCTCAGATCGTTGTGAAAGATTGGATATAAATTCTTTAAAACAGAACCATATATCTGTCATATGAATTCAGATTTTACTCGCCCACTTAAGCATCGATATTGCAATGGATAGCCGAGCAAAATATAAGTAATATTTGTTGCCCTATTACAAGAACTCCGATACGATTTCAATGTGTGAAGGCGTTTCCATCAAGGTTAACATTCCTGATGATGCAAACTCTTGCAGTCATTGAGTGTTTTGACAACGGAAGAGAACATTGGTCAACATTTTTATATTTCGGCGTTTCCTGGCCACATAAGACTGGCTTAGTCCCAGTAGACCCACGTCTTCAAGTTGGCTTCTTTACGTCGTATATCTACTTAGAGAATCGGTTATGTGGATGGGATGTCGAATGAGATCTATATGTTTGCGTGTCAGTATCCACTTGAGTAACGAACGCTTGCAGAACTTATAACCACTATGAAGGAAGAAATGTTTGTTAACGACCAACAAAAGCTCCTCATACATATGACGGCATGGCAGCGAACCTTTACAATGCTTTGATAAATGCAGTTGTTCTACATTTTGGACCATCTTTCAAGTGTAGACGTCGTTATTCAACAGGATGGTCAACACTGCTGAGGTCAGATTATATCTCGGCGAAGTCATTTACTAAGAAAAACCCTGATGGCTTTAAAAGGCCATTCCAAAGTAGTGGCAGACAGCCGGCACGTTTTATACTTTACTTTGTGCTATGTGTAATTCATCCGTAAACATCAGGAAAATGCTTTCTCACAGAAACATTTGAGACCAGCATGATTTGGAGCGGCACTAGAGTAGGAGGTCAGCAAGATTTGCAAGCTGAACTCGACGCTTGTTTGATCGACGCTAGTATGGCTTTCATCAAATCTAATATTAAATGTAAATTGAGAAAAGAACATTTACTGTCTTGTGATGGATATATGCTTCCTTGTGTGTAATTAACATGTTGTATCCGCTCTGATTTGTTTCGAAGATCTGCCTTCATGTCAAATTAGACACGTCAATCAATGCGAACTCTAAACTCAAGATACGACAAGACGATAGGGTGAACTTGTCATGGTGCCAATACTTAATACTAGTAAGATGAAAAATTGTCAAACTGAACCCAATCTTATTATCAAAAAATCGTCTCGCCACACCACAAAGACTATTCTTCAATAAATGTTATTCTAGTATTCAAGACAAATTCCTAAACACGAAATCAATCTGTTCAAATAAACACGTCAAACCTTTTATTATTATTTCTTTCTCAACTCCAGACAGCCTTTACTTAGGTAGTTTTACCTTGGTACATTGATCCTCTTATTATAACTGTAGTATGTTGGATATCTTATCTGTGGCTATGGTCCACACAGCTCACTAGAACATTTGACCTTGTTTATCCAATACTTTGGACTAGTATATAGCTTCTACCTCTTCCATTTTTCTTTTTTCTTTAGTCAATTTACACCTGATGACGAAACAGGCATATGTATTGAAAGGTTGTGTTTTATCACAAAACAAGAAGTGGTTATCCAGAAATTTTATAATTAACTAAACTTATGGTTCCAAAATACTAAAGCTATGTTCATTTTTACTTTACTGTAAGTCGTGTCCTTTAACTTAACTGGAAATCTAAGCACAATTGGACCCATGGCATATTTATTATGTTCTCAGATAGACGATTTTATGTGTTTATTTTTCTGTTGCCCTGGTGTTTTGAGAGTTAAAGGGTAACGGAAAGCAGATTTGTTTGTGATGTTCTGTAAATTTGTCCGTCGTCATATAAGTGAAATACCCATTGAGTACGACGTTAAACACCAATCAAACAAACAAACAAACAAATTATTTAAGTTGAGTTTGCTTTCTTCATAGCACATAGCATACCATTGATCGGCTATTAGCGAACACACGATTCCCATTACAGATCATGAGGAGACGATTCCGTGAGTAAGTGAGTCATAACACATACTGTGGTGGACGATATTAATTGTCTACACACACGCAGTCCTAAGTATCGCGTTCCTTCAAATACAATTCAATATAGACCGTCTCGGAAGTCTTTGTATTAATTCTAATAGCTTTCTGCCTAATTTTCCTTTCTAGGTTGTGAAGTGATACAGCCTCTGCGTCAGTTTAACAATAACCATCAAGCCAAGGATGTAATGTTACATTTGCAACAAGCCAGGGGTATAATGTTACATTTCGCTCAAAGCCCCCCAAATAAATTGCTCTAAGCTAAATCTATAATACGTTGTTAAGGTTTATACGGAGTTGTACTTACCTGCAATAGTCAAATAAATTATATGAGTATTGTATGACATAAACACTCTTAAACTCTGTGAAAATACATTATTCGGAATAGAAAATGGTTTTTAAATACGCTGACTTCACAACCTGGCAGTTTAAAGTGGGTAAATAGCTAAATTGGTTCTGTAGTTTGATTTTAACGGTGCCCAAAGTTTTCAGTAAAGAAACCCGTTAAGGAAATTGAATCGAAGGAAAGGACGTCGGGATACTGTTTATATCCAAATGATCAATATTAAACGCTGACGGCCTTTTTAATATGACTACCCGTACCTCGGATGATAAGATATATCCCCCCATTCTCAGTAAGGCGGTACAATTTACGTCGCCAAGGTATTTGTTGACAAATCAATAATATCGGAAGAAAAATACACTTTCGATTGAAGGACAGAGTCAAAGTGAAAGTCAAATGTCATTAGACCATGTTCTAATATTATTTAAAAACTTATCACACAAAAAGGCTGGTAGTCGATATTTAGCTAAAGATGATGACTGGTTGAGACATAATATATCACCCAAGACTGTCAACTTGATTCTAACTTTTAAACGTTGGGGGTTATGCGTGTATAGCTACCAGAAATGTTCGTTACACTGCGGAATAATTCTAGTAACAAAATGAAATTTTCAAACCTGGTTAATAAAAATTCTTATTTAGCAAAGCCTGCCATCACAGAATATATTCAGCAAACTTTGGGGTTTTTTTTATCAAAGTATAAACGGTGTAAAGCATTTATGACACGAACCTTAACCATAGAAATTAAGAGGAAATGTACGTTATACAGATTTAATGATCAGAGTTTGGTCATAATAACTTGACAGTTTTTCCATTAATGGTGTTCGTTTTTGCTGTTTATTCATAGGCTAAAATAACTCCTTTGGAAATCCGATGAGCCTAAGAAAAATTTAGAAAACCAAATGAATTAAATGTACGTTACCGAATTGTATACTCACCGAAAGGTACGTGTATCATGCAATTGATACGAAACTATTCCAAGAAACAAACGCTAATTCAGGAGTGTCCAATTCACACTGCCCTTTGCCTAATAACGATAGAAAACCGGGAGGAAACCTCGTAAAAAACACCCTGTGATTACCGTAGTCACATAGTGTGACGCTCTTATATACCCGATGGTCGACAGACGGATTTAATCCTATGTACAGTACATCGAAGTAGAATTATTCCGCGTTTTTTTAACTGTTTTTAAATAATGTTTTCATTCAATTTAAAACATATACAGAGTATGTGGAGTGTAAGTGTTTTAGTAATATTTATAATGGAAGAGATTTGTCGTCGACAGCTGGATCTAATTTAAACTAGTTCGATCGGGAAATTGTTTTAATGAAACTCTCTCAAGTTGAATATTTCATAACATTCAATGAGAAAATGTTTTTACGTTTGGCTGTGATAATTTAAATTAATGAACAAGATAGCTGAATGATATAGAAACATCGTGACCCATCTAACGCATTCCATAAATAACATTTGTAAATGTTTGGTATTGTTATCGACTTGTAAAATGGCATGTAAAAGCTGAGGTACGTAATCAACATACCACATACATCTTGACTGTCCAATTACAACTAATTTTTCGGTTTAGATTATACAATCGCTCATAGAAATATAACATGCGGCGAGTTAACTACTAGTTACAAGACAAGTAGTGCAAATTGTGTTTGAAAGTCAAAATGTCAAAATCACCCTGCGAAATAATAAAAGGAGACAATTGTATGCAAAGAAGAAAAGAAAGTATATCAGTAAGATGAAACCTGAATTTCAGTATTGATCTATTTGGCTAATATAAATCGTTTTACCCTGGATATATATATATAAAATGTTTCATCTGCCGGATTAAGAATTGAACTCATTAACACGCACAGCTTCACATGATGATTTTGGTGCTGGATATCAGAATGGTTGGAAGCATGTTTGCCACAATGCACACTTTACTGTAGATTGGCATATGGAGCGCAGTTGCTGTTCCAATTGTTAATTGAGCATATTTTTGAGACCTCAAAGAGCCAAATACAGATAATTGGTTGCCATGGCAATTGCGATTTTAATAGAAAACGCATTTGGGTTGAAGTGAGTTTTGTACTATCAAAGATTTTCGTGCCGTGTATACCTAATGTATTGAGTTGTAATTTAGTTGGCGGATTTCTGATATAGATATAAGATATTGTTAACCAAATATGCGTATATGACATCAATTATTGTTGGTCAGCACATATTTAAGTTGCTGAGCACTTAATATGTACACGTATAGTTTAGCCAACACGTGGTCGTGGCTTAGTGTCTGAATCCAATGTACTGCCAACAGGTTACAGTTCGCCTGCTACCATCATGTAAATGAGTGGCCCCGTGAGCAAGCGGGTGGGCCATGGCCCTGCAGAATACTCCCTCTGCTTCTTTGGTCGATCGGAAGAGGCGAGAAAAGAGGTTGCTTTCTGTTGCACTGGTGTTCTCAGAGCTAAAGCGAAACCGGAAGCAGATTTATTTGTGATGTTCTGTGTTTTTGTCCGTCGTCATATAAGTGAAATACCCTTGAGTACGACGTTAAACATCAATCGAACAAACAATGTAAATGAGTGAGTAAAACCACGTGGTTCCGGCAATCGCGGGGATGGTTTTTACAGGGTATCCTCTCGGTTTTCCACAATGTTTATGCAGGAATTGTCTGATGTGGACAATCTGCCGTCATATAAACTAAATGCACCTGAACACAACATTGAACCTAACTAAACAAACAAATCCATTCTAGTTAGTATTGATATGATGCCAGATTTAGTCGATGGCGGAAGATTGTAAATATAGTGTATACTGATTAAAGTAGTTTTGTCCATTATTACCATTGTCTCTATGTGTTACTAATGTGATAATATGGTAGCGTGTGTTTTGAATAAAACGATCTGCCCTCATTACAGCCTGTCTCTGTATTTGTCTGGAGAGAAACTAAACCGTCTTCGTTCAAATACTGCAATTTGATACTACGGTTGATGTGTTCATCTGATGGATCTGTCCTACCATTATAGTGTCTTTCTATTGAACACAGCTTTGGTATTTTGATCCGGACATATCTGTAGAGGAGACCTAATCGCATATCAGGAACACTCGTAAATACATACTTGTTTGTTGGTATTAACATTCATCTAGAGACCTCCATGTCAATACACTTGTATCGATATATTGTCAGAATGCTCAATAACATCAATACCAAAACATGGATGTGATCACATTTATCTGTTATCAGCACGGTTAAATTGTATCCTGACAATTTCAATGCATACTAGCAGCTCAAAATGATAACTGGTTGGGCGGCATCATGTGGTTTTTGAGGTCATACATTTGTCCGGAATTATCTTCTATATTGACGTCGAGAGTGGTTTCCTCCCAACTACGTGCATGTTGACCTCCTATATTGTGTGATGTATTCTTTATGTTTACCTCTAAGGCTTATTTACGCAAATTTAATAAGCTTCGAAGGGGATTTATCACAATATTTCAAATAAAATGCATTTGCACGAAGACTCAGGTTGGGCCGTGAGTGAGTATCCTAACTAGAATAGATTTGTTTGTTCAGTTAGGTTTAATGCCGTGTTCAGCTGAATTTAGTTTATATGACGGCGGATTGTCCACATCAGTGAGTCTCAAATTCTATCACAGTGGCTGGGTTCTTATATCTATATATATATATATATGCTTGAGTCCTGTGACAACCGAATTCCAACCTAGAATGACTACAAACAAATTCCCATAAATCGAAATTTTGGAATTCATTCTTTGCATATAAATCACATTGAAATGAATGAGTAAACATGGAAGTGTTTTACATAACATCGATTTAGCAGCATATTGACAATTTTGGTATATCTGAAGTAATGCTTATAGGCAATGTAGCAAACGCCTATCTCTTAACATGGCGGATACGAACCCCTACGATGTAGGCCGTTTAAAATGGAAAATGTTTCCAATACTGATTGTTTACCTATGTGTTGTGCATACTGAGCGTTTGTGATGTTATGCATCAAATTTAAATACAAGAAAACTTTGGGTCTGTGTTTTCTAGAACTAGAAAACACAGACCATGACAACAAAATTTGTTTGTTGGTAATATTGAACAATGTCACTAGTCACAATGTTCAATAGACGCCATTACATCGATTTAGGAGCATATTCACAATGTTGGTATATCTGAGGTAATGCTTATAGACAATGTAGCAAACGCCTATCTGAAAACATGGCGGATACGAGCCCCGCTCCACTATACGATGTAGGCCGTTTAAAGCCGAATATATTTTTAAAACTGTGTTTTGCTTACTGGGTATTGGCTATGTATTACATACAGTTTGAATACAAGAAAAAAATAGGGTATGTGTTTTCTAGATCTAGAAACACAGACCCTCGCCAAAAATTCAGTTTGTTGATACTATTGTAGATACTTTTGTGGCATAATGTTAAATAACTATAGCAATAGATATACTAAACTACTATAGCTTGAAACCATGTAAAAACTTAGGGTCTGTGTTTTCTAGGTCTGGGGTCTGTGTTTTCTAGACACCCGGACCTAACCAACCATAAACAAAACAAGTCGTGGCTTCATTAGGTTTATATTTCCGTCTTCTTGGAAGGCTGATTTGGTTTCCCGGATATTTTGCGAATGATTTCGTTTAACATATATACAAATTAAACGATTAATTCTAATATGCGCCATGTACGCATATAGCTACTAAACAATTTCACAGTAGCAAAGTTTCCAGACTGACAATTTAGTTGGAGGCTTGATTAGACAGTATGCAATCAATCTTTCTACGTTCTTAAACTAAACTGGATTATATCTGACAGTGTCAGAACAAGCTAGCCAAATTGTTAAATAAGCGAAATTCGACATTGTAATGAATGTCGTAACTGAGAAGGAAACTTGATTGGAATGTATTCCGTGTTCTCTGGTTTTGTTTATAAAATGCTTTCTTTATGCATCATGTGAGGTATTTAGCAACATTTACCGGGAATTTTTTCTTTCTGGTATAAGGATACAATATACTGTAACAATACAACAATTTTAATCAACATGCATCAGCAACCCCTACATAGGTATTTTTTCTAGTTACCTTTCATCTGTTTAATCCAAGGTTAAGAAAATAATTTTCCACTTTCTTTATTATTATAATTGATATAATTCTGATTGATTTATTCATTTTTTTCTTCGTGTACTTTATTTCTTTGTCCATATTAACTGGTCCACATTTAAACAGTATAAATACAATTTACATGTGACAGTTGAGTTAAGTATCAATAATTCTTGACACAGCCTTCTTTTAAATGGAAAGCCATTGAATATGGCGCAACACACCAACGAATCCATCAGGCAATCAACCACGTTTTTAATTTTATTTCAAGAAAGAAATTTGCGACCTTGACGGACACCCATATGCTAATCTATACTTTACCTATAGAAACCTCAGAGATATTTCCTGTACACGGTTTATCAGATTGATAGCTTTGTTAAATTAACTGTTGTGTAGATTACTCCTGAATATAAGATGACGTTCATCACTGTCAAAAGATTCTATGACATTTGATCAGTTCATTTGATATTTTCTTACCAGGCTTGAATTGGAATTCGACTACAGGGGTAATATTGTATAATTCAGTCATGCCAGCGTACAGTTGGGCGACCAGCAATGAGTTTTTTTCGAGAAAAAACCCGTGCCATTAGATGCACAAATAGATGCGTTTAGGAAGATTCTGGCTGGGTGTTAAATGTAATTTATAGGCAAAGATAAATGCCTAAATCTCGTTAGTCGTTTCGATTTTCGGACAGGTTTCAACCTACATAATTTCCCAACTAAGAAAATGGTATCCCAAAATAACGAAAATACCGTCTCAGATCTTTGTGAAAGATTGGATATAAATTCTTTAAAACAGAACCATATATCTGTCCTATCAATTCCTACCCACTTAAGCATCGATATTGCAATGGATAGCCGAGCAAAGTATAAGTAATATTTGTTGCCCTATTACAAGAACTCTGATATTATTTCAATGTGTGAAGGCTTTTCCACCAAGGTTAACATTCCTGAAGATGCAAACACTTGCAGTCATTGAGTTTTTTGACAACGGAAGAGAACATTGGTCAACATTTTTTTTATTTTGGGGTTTCCTGACCACATACGACTGGCGTAGTCACAGTAGACCACGTCTTCACGTTGATTTCTTTACGTCGTATATCCAATCGGTTATGTGGATGGGATGTCGAATGAGATCTATATGTTTGCGTGTCAGTATCCACTTGAGTAACGAACGATTGCAGAACTTATAACCACTATGAAAGAAGAAACGTTTGTTAACGACGAACAAAAGCTCCTCATACATAGGACAGCATGACAGCGAACCACCTTCGACATGAAAACAAAAACCAAAGACGAGACAGATCAATGGCACTACAGGTGCAATATTCCTGATAAAAAAAAAATACATAGCTTGATATGTTTGTGTCTTTTAGATTTTTTTTGTTTGTTTGATTGGTGTTTAACGTCGTACTCAAGGATATTTCACTTATAATACCGACGGACACAAATATAGTACATCACAAACAAATCTGCTTCCCGTTACCCTTTAGCTCTGTGAACACCAGGGCAACAGAAAGCAACCTCTTTTCTCGCCTCTTACGATCGACCGAGGAAGCCGAGGGAGTATTCTGCAAGGCCATGGCCCACCCGCTCCTTCACGGGACGATAACCATGGGAAGACCCTGTTTGGTCTGTTCTCCTCCAACAACAACAGCCTGTATAACAAACACCAGCCAAAAGCTTCTTTCACAAATAAGATGGTGTCCATAAACTCACAACTTGATGTGTTTTTCTCTCCTATTAAAGGAATATTACTTCAATTCTAAAAATTAAACAATACAGCATTGGAACCAAGAATTTCCCATATTTCTGCTAATCATAACTCCTGCTGTCACAATAGTCAATTATTGCAGGTTTTTTAAAAATAAAACCGACATGTTGGTGGATATGACACTGGATGAAGGGAGGAAATCTGCAGCTCATCCACTGTAAATTCTGAATTATATAGCTCGCCAGTGGCCAAAAGAAGTCAAAACTCAATTTTTTCTAACAAAACTGAATATCAAATTTAAGAAAACTCAATTTGCCATTATTTTTCATCAGGGTAGTTCCGATGAAAAAGTGTCTATAAAAAAACCCTGTATTGACAGAAAAACAAAAGTCCATACATACGAATAGAAAAAAAAAGAAAGAAAAAAACAAAACAAAAGCAATTGGGTACCAATCTACATTGGATTAATTTAAAGATCAGAACAGTTTGGTTTGTTTGCTTGGGGTTAAACGTCGTACTTCAGGATATTTCACTTATATGATGACATGCCAGCCCAATGAGTGAAGGAAACCACCCTCGACATCACTGGCAGCAAACAAAGACAAGACAGAACTAATACAGGATGACAGGATGCATACCGACACCACAAACAGATCAGCTTCCTGTTCCTCTTTAGCTCTGAGAGCACCAGGGCAACATGAAGCTCGCTCCAGCCACTCGCCAGATCATTACAGTTTCTCACCACTTGGCTACTATTTTCGAGGACTGCATTAAATCACTATGTACAATTGTGTCAACTATATAGCAATTGATGGAAAGGAGTGAATTGCTAAATGTGTATACAAATTTTCTGATGAATTCTCCCAATTAAGAAGTTTACGCTGTTAATTGCACAAATAAAAATACACTGCAATCTCTGGGATAGCATAAAAGTCATTTGAAGGCATTGTTGTAAATTACTCACAAGCTTTCCATAGTTATCACTCCTCACAGCACCTTTCAGAAATTAGTATTTCTGTTACTAAATACTAAATAAAGCAGCCCGTTAAACTCTTTACATTCTTGATAGCTTACAATTTGTATCAGTGTCAGTAACACCAGCATAGAAAAGTTACCAAAGGTAACATTTGAGGCTTTTGGTCTGTATAAATGTTGTTGGTCTTTTTTGTGTAGATTGGTTTACAGAATATGAGAAGAAAAGAGCTTACCTAAAACAGCATCCTTATGAAGTAATATCAGATGGGGTAAAACATTCCTCACCAAACATTGGTACAAATACTGAAAATTAAACACAGCAGAATGGATTGCTTGTTTGTATGATTGGGGTTTAACACCATATCTAAAGTTATTTCACTCATATATCAACATGAAGGAAACCACTGTGGACATCACTGGCTATAAACAATAACAATAAAAAGGCCTTGGGTTTCACCTTAGCTCAGAGAGCACAGAGCAGCAGAAAGCTTTCGTCCAGCTTTGTGCCTGCCCAAAGGGTGAAGAAAACCACCCATGACACCACTGGCAGCAAACAAAGACAGGACGGGACAAATACAGGACGACAACAACAGGACAAAATACAGACATCACAAACAGATCGGCTTCCTGTTCCCCTTTAGCTCTGAAAGCACCAGGGCAACATGAAGCCCCCTCCAACCGCCCACGACATCAGAAAAGAAAGAACATGTAGATAAATGGATAAGCACCTGATTGGTGTACTGTATTAGGATTAACCTGCTGTTGGATACCCCATAACTCGGAGACTAAACTACTGTAAGTAAAATACAAATATAGTAGTTCAACTTATTTTGGAGTTATGTCCCTTTTGGGCAGTACATGTACTTGCTAAATTAATTTAACACAAATGCAAATAATTCTACGATGCTTCTTTGAATACATTTTAAATATTTCCAGGGGATGAAAATAATTGCATGAAAACAAAGAAAACAATTTATTGTAAATACAACAAAATGGGAAAGCCATGCACAAGGGAGGTAATCATAGGGAAATATTGCAAAGAACTTAGAAGCTATCAACATTAAAAGGGGTAAACAGCTTACCTTGAACTGTTGGAGAGGGTAATGTTTGTATCCACCATATATGAACTCCTCTTCACCACAAACCTTAAGTATGTAATCCTGCTCGTTGTCCTCCTTGTACCCAGTCTTCACAGCCGTTTTACTGAAGACCAAATTGATCAACTCATGGGGGAAGCTTTCAACTGGAACTTGAACGGTCGTGGAGAAGGAGGCCTGTTTAATATAACACAGATATGTATGTCAACCAGAACCATTAAGACTGGTAAAGATAAAGTTGACATAAATAACGATCAAGGCTAAAAAAACAAATGCAAAGATGATCGAGAACTTGTTGGCATGGGTGAAATTGATCGCTTTGTTGAGACAAATGTAATTGTAACCATCTAGAAGTGTGCCTCCAGTGGGATGTGTCGTCCCTAATCGTGCACACTAAGTTCACCATCTGGTCAGAAATTAATCCAACTCTTCCATTTCACAATAGGTAACCTAGACGTATAGTAACGTATTGTTCAGTATTTTCGTTATTTTGGAATAACACTAGAACATATACCTGTTCAGAAAATTTTGTAGGTTGAAACCCGTCCGGGAATCGAACCCACGACCCTCAGAGTTAG
>JARFOD010147247.1:0-12722 GCA_031763545.1 Mopalia muscosa | reverse complement strand
GTTCTGTATTTGTGTCCGCCGTCATATAAGTGAAATACCCTTGAGTACGACGTTAAACACCAATCAAACAAACAAACAAACAAACAAACCGCTTTTACTTGTCTTTGACTTTCAACGTTTAAATCGTTTATTTTTCGAAAACAATTTTTTGAAATTTGGCTCACACAATCTTTAAGCAATTATCTAAAAAACTTAAACCTATTTTGTTAATAGTGATGTTCAACATTAAACTACAGTAAATTGTTTTAATTGTGAACGAATACACAGTGAATGTGTAATTATGTCGTACATCTGTAGATCAATGCAATTCGTTTTTCAAAGTCGCTAATAAAGTCAATTACCGTTTAATCAAACATTTGGTCCATTTGATTTTGAACCAATTAACAGATTTACACTTATTTAAGGAGATGGAGTTACCCGTAACTGTGGCGAAGAGTGACTTTCTGTAAGGAATTTGGCGCCACGGGTAGCAGTCTCCATGGAAAAGCTAGACTGTACATGATGCAATGTCACAAACAGATTCAGATGCTCAACTATAATACGGTGTATCTGACCAAAATATGTTTTTTTTTTAACTGTTTTGATGAGAAAACACCCGCGAAATCTGGCTTAATTCCAGAGATGTTTGCAAGAAATTTCCAAGACAATTGATCAAAACCCCCAGCACACACCAATGAGTATGAAATTTTAAACATAAATCCAACGAACGTAAATCTATCATTGAATTAGCAAAATCACAAAACACAGGGAATTTTATACGTTAAACGCCTACTGCATACATATCTAAATATAATAAAATCGGGTTCGAGTCCCGGTGAAGGCAAGAAATTTATTATCTCTCTTCATTTTTCCAAAATATGCCAGAAATTCTTTACGAAGCGATAGATCTACACGCGCTTTTTGAAAACGACTTTGGCAAACACATGAATGATAGGGCTTTCGAGTTAGTATTTGAGGAAATAATTTGATTTGTATTTGTTTAATTCCAAACTCACATAATGTATTCTGTCCTCACCCTTGAAAGAAATGCTAATACGTAACCATGGAGACGCCGTGTTGTTTACATGGCATTGGATAATGTTGTTACGCAGGGTTAATAGTTTACATATGACTACAAATCAAAGAGCTATATATATATACAGCTACACTGTTAATTACACTGATATAAAAATGTAACAGGCAAAATAACAAAATGCACTTATATTCTATATAGTACGCTGTTTGGCTGGCAGATCGGTTGGCTGACTGGTTCGCATTGTTTGGTAAGTTGGTTCGTTCGTTCGTTTGATGTAGGTTTAGTTGGTTGATTGGTTAGTTGCTTGGTTGGTTCGTTGCTTTTTCGGCTAGTTAGTTGGCTGGTTAGTTGCTTGGCTAGTTAGTTGCTTGGTTGCGTGGTTTATTGTTTGGTTGGTTGATTGGTCTGTTGCTAGGTTGGTTGGTTGGTTGGTTGCTCGGCTGGTTGATGTGTTGCGCAGTTGGTTGGTTTATTTATTCGGCTGGTTAGTTGGTTGGTTGGCTGGTTATAAAGGTTTGGCTGGTTGTTTTATGCAAATAATCAATCAATCAATCAATCAATCAATCCAGAGATTCGACGAATTATGAATTCAAAAATATGAGGCGGTGCCAGTGCTATGACAATCTTAAACCCAATCAATCAATCAATCAACTAATCGAACATTTAAAAGTATCAGCCATTTTTGTTAGTAAATCTACAGATAACAACTCAGCTCAAATAACTGTAAGAGATGAGATTAAGGTGTTAAAACAATTTCTTCATAATCAAAAAAAAAAGCGACCTTTTTAGATTCGCTATAAGAAAGGGTACAATGACTTTTTCATTGCAACGACATCGCCTATTCATTTTCTACACCGAACTATCTAAATAAAGCACGGTATTCTTATCGTTACTTTTGTGGCTGACCTAAATGTCCATTCTAAACGTACTGTTATGTGTATGCTTGTAAACACATAGACAAACTAAAAAGCCTTTTAAATGGACTCGGCTCTTTACATTGCTTGAATTGGACGGGTAACCGGCGTCCATTCATTCGTATATAATGGGAGCGGACTACTAAAATACCGGAATGCGTTGCGAATTCACGTGCAAATATAGACCTACATGCATCTTTCATTGGTATAGCCTGATTAAGCCGAGCTGGTAAAGACACCATCCCAAAACGTCACGCGCTTAAAAAAGTCCGTATAGCCCTCACCATCTCTGATCGTCTGTGACAAACTAGTGTTGAGTTGGAAACAACCGATCGCACATCTGGAGTTTTAACATAGGATTTAAACTGTTTAATAATTGTGAATATTATTCGAATCAATGGAGTGGCCATAAAACAAGGTATGACAATTTATGTATTGCTTGTACTTTGTGTCGTTTTCGCTGTGGGGAATATTTGTGGAAAGTATACTCTTCTTCTTAAGCCCCATTGCCAGAAAAATGAAATAATATGCCATATGTGTAGTTTCTGTGAGTTATTTAAGTACATGCTTGGGATAAAAAAAAAGACCAAAAGATAGTCCGGCTTCTGTCTGGTATAGGCCTAAGTAATAAGTCATATAATTTATTATGTCGAACCGCGGTTCACTTGATGTTGTATTTTACTGCTGGACCAGTTTAATGTGGACTTGCCGACGATGCACAGCAAATGGTACCATAGAAAATATCGTTCTTATAGAACAATTTAACGTTCTTAAGATTAATGGCTTCGACGGAATCCCTTGTGAGTCTGTCACGTAGGGTTCTGTGTTGAACCCATTCACATCAATGTATATATCTTCCTTTTATCCAATACCAAAGAACTTCTTCATCTGGTGTATCACGCACCTGTAGAAATGGCATGGATCTTTTAACTCTATTCTCCACAACAATAGGCTACTTCACTTACCTTATTATTGAGGCGAAATGTCCTTCACAATTATTTTTAACCCATAAGTGTGCATCAAAAAAACGATCTGCCTCATCAGCTATGACATCAGCTATACATCAGGAGTATAGGCTGTATTGTCTATTTTTTGCAACGATTCTATCATTGCCAATAAGGGAAGGTGGAAAATATAGCATGACACTATAACAATAACAACACTATAAAGAGGTTTTCCCGTCGTGGTTCTGTGTTGGACTCAGTTTAACCGTAGCTAAACTTAACAATAAACTAAAATAAATCCGCATACCTTTATTAAGAAAAATGTTTCCCTTATTCTTTTAAGATAAAAAATAAATATAATCCGATATTTAAAAAAATCATGCTCTACTGAGGCTACTAACATGTATTTATAGAATTATGTATAGGCCTACTGAAACTTTTATCATCAAAGCTTACTCAACCATATCTCTATTAAAATTCACTTTGTATAGCCATTATAAACACTTTTTTAAAATCATTTTGCAAATAGCATAATAGAACTATCACTAGATTGGGTGCATGATAAAAGCTATTGAAAATATATGTGAAACTATAAGCCGATGTTTCGAAGTTTTAAATATGAAAACAAGAATTCTGCATGCATGATCGGAAACAGATACACCCAAAATACCATGATATTATCCCGTCAAAGCTCAGAATTTATTAAAAAATAATAAATAGTAAAGATTCAATCATACCAACGTGCGTGTCCCACTCATTCAAAATGGCGGAGTATTACCATTTTGAAATAAAGAGCCATTGTATTTTAACGCAGACAGAAACTTTGTTGGGCTATATACATGCTCTATCAGTTTGATGAACTTCTACTCAGAGAGTCTTCTGACAGTTCTAGTCAACAGAGAGTAACAATTATTCTATGTCACACTTGGACGTATCGGTCCGGCATACAAATGTTAAGGTGTAAAATGGACCAAAAAGAAAAAAGGGACAGAATGTGTATTTATGTATTTGAAAATATAACAGTAGTAACAACAAGCACTGTATTGCTCAGTAGCTTTACATCGTTCTCAATTTATTTATACAGTTGTGATGTGCCCAACAAATAAAGCATATTCGACAATATGTCATATTTGACATATTTGAACATATTTGTCTAAGAAAAAGATCTTATTTTATAACCTGTTTGTCTTTACGGCATCGATTATTTTTGTGAATACATGACCCTATTGGAGAATAACTTAAATGACGATATAAATTACAACAGATCTAGTCAAATTTTGTTTTAAAACGTCTATATTATTCCAGCTTTTAAAATCCTAGTGTTGAAAGATACCAATAGCAGTGGTACGTTAACAGAAATACGAAACGTCTATGAACTTCCGTTCATGACACCTCAAAGTTGCCCATCGCGCCGGAAATGACTGATCAAAGGTGTGTATGCAGGCCCCCGCCTTTACTAATCCTGGTAACGTCAGGTAAAATTGTAACGGTAACAATTTTAAATATTTGGATTTAGGGTTATATTTAGATTTACATAAGGTATAGTCATATTTTTTAAAGATAACAATATAGTATAAGCCGTGATACAAAAAAGAGGAGAAAAATTAAATTTAAGTATATGAATAACTAACTAAACTAAGAGGCTAAATGTTACCTAACGAATCAGCAAGTGAACCAACAAAAAATGTCTCTATCGGGCGTGCTCAAGTCAAATAAACCTACACAAAACAAACAGGTTTTTTTTCTTAATTAATTACGAGATTCTGCACGGAATACAGAATTTTACCATCGACCGGAACTACTTCATTTGTAGCCGACCCTAAATCACAAATACCAAACATATCGGTCACGCTTAGGCGGAAAATAGTTCTCATAATGAACTTCATTTCTATTTTTCTCTTTTCTTCATGTGTGCCATGATCAATATTAGTTTCCAATCATTTTTTCAGTCGATATTTTGGGCATTTGTGTAAATAAATTGACATTTCTGTACGAAGCTTGTCAGTAGAGCCTACCTAGTAGGCCTACACGCCTGCCTATACTACTATATCCAGGTATCCGCCAATATACTGCATATATAGTATTACCGATACCGCCTATTCCATTATCCGTTTTATATTGTCACCTGATTTACCACTATTGGCATTTACAGACAGAAAAGTAGACTTGGTAATATCAGCCTCTTTCGACCTAAGGGTTCGAAATAGTGCATCTTACTTTCTTTATCCCCTACCGAAAATTTTATCAAAACTTTCTTTTCGTTTTGTAATCGAAAGATAAACAAAATGCCGTCTTCTGATAGTCTTTTTTATTGGATCATCTTTCAAATGAAAAGGCAAGCCTAGCCGACCTAGTCTGATGGACAGAAAAACGGCCCATGTACATGCCTTCCAAATTCATTCAATCGTGTAATGACAGGGTGGGACGCCGATTCTCCGCTATACCGCTTTAATGTGGCAGATTTCAGGTTTTATACCAGAAACTCCTGATTTGCTACAGAAGTTCGTTTTTTTAAATTAAAAACGGACTTAACTTTGATATACATTTTTTAAAATATAATTAAAGAAACCCCCAAAATAAACTTTGATGATTTTCAGATCTGAATCAAGTTCCTCTTTTAGACACTTAAATACTTGTCTGTTTTCATAGTTCTATTTTTTAACTCGCTCTTTACTTGTAAGCTATTTAAGACAGCTATGAAATAGCCTCACCTTTCACTGTTTGAGCACAATTCGTGTTCATACGTATTGACATTATATCATCCTTGAACTACCTCATTATCTTTTCAAAATATAAATAACACGTGATCGTGCTGAACAAACAGATAGGCCTATTACTAAATACATACAAGTATGTAATTACTGTTGTATTGATGGAGTCTAAGATACGTTACTGTTGCATTATAAAGGAACACTTTCGCCCAGCGTTTTTTTACATTTTGAAAGAAAACATACTTAAAATATTTTTAAAAAGCGCATATAAATATTCGTGACATCGAACAAAGACCGTGAACCGATCAATGGACTCCATGACCTTTGATGACGTCATGCTTGTTGGCTTGAACCTGAGTAATCTGACGTTTTTACCACTAAAACTAAATTATAATGGTACAGCTACATGATGACTAATTTGAGTGAGAAATGGTTACTACGTCGTCATTTCCGCAACCCCCCCAAAACAATCGCAGGTTACGTAACATAACAATTGTCACATAGATAGGGGCAAATTACCGTAAGCTAATTCAATTTTGACAAAGCATTTATATAAGCGTAACACTGAACATAATTATGGTAGTTTGCCTGAAGTTCTTTGCTGTCTATTGCACTCGAATGCAGGCCTACTGCACACGTAAAGTCCACAGCTCTGACGTCATACGAGAGTCCACGTTTTGGTAGAAAATTTGAGTTTTTAACTGATATCAGACTTTCTACGTTCACAATAAAGGCGAAAATAGGCTGCACAAGTGCCATCATATATACAGAGACTATGTTAGGCTAAACTTTCCATGTGCTTAAACAAAGACTCTATATAAAGTTTGCCTGCAGTCGATTTGTTATTAATCGATTTATTTAAATACCTTATAGAACTGAACCAATAAATGAATTTATAAACCATATCTTGAGAACATTTTGAATACAGATGTTCCACAAAGCCGCATGCCGTTCGTGTAAGGCGAAATCTCCAACAAACAAAACATTTGCCGCTAATAAGTGGGCACAAAGAAAGCATTTATATCTAGTGATTTTAAGGAAAGACTGTATATAAATAACCGCTGATTAGTGAATGTATGGAAATAATTTGTTTTTAAATACTCGCTGATTAGGGACCGTAAGGAAATAATTTTTTTAAATACTCGCTTCATAGTGAGTGTAAGAAAATATTTTGTATTTATATAGTCGCTGATTAGTGACTGTAACGAAATAATTTGTATTTATATAGTCGCCGATTAGTGAGTGTAAGAAAATAATTTGTATTTATATAGACGCCGATTAGTGAGTGTAAGGAGATAATTGTATATGAATATTCGCTGATTAGTGAGTGTAAGGAGATAATTGTATATGAATAGTCGCTGATTAGTGAGTGTAAGGAGATAATTGTATATGAATAGTCACTGATTAGTGAGTGTAAGGATTTGTATGTAAATAACGGTTGACCTCAAGGAAAGACTTTGAGAGGGCAGTTTCCATCACCAGCCTGGCCAACACGTGGTCATATAGTGAAATAACCTTCCGCGCTGTGCCAAGCCGTTTTATCGTCATTACTTTTTTTTTTTCATATGTTGAATTCTTTTTCGCGTATGTAAAATTATTTTCATAATATGTGAAATTCTTTTTCAAATATGTAAAATAGATGATTTTATTTTATGTCTAAAAGAATTTCACATATGTATGAAAAGAATGTCGCATATGTGAAAAAGAATTTAACATATATATTTTTATTGTTTAGCTATTCTTGCAATGATATGACGGTGTTTTATGAAATTATTAGGGGTACAAAACCGGCAAATATACAAACAATCATTGATTTAAAATATCCCAACTTACTTAGTCCCACATGTGAAAATGAACAGTGATAGATGGATGTGACTGGTTTAGAAATATTCCACTAAATTCCTGAAATTCCAGACAAGACAAACTCACCTGACCACATAGCTAACATCCCCCTATACATGTTTATTGACAAATCACATAGCGAAAGTAGACTTCTTGGGTTTAGATAGATTAAGACTCAATTGTACATAAACTAACTCACAGGTTTAGTTCAATTGACAGCGGCATTGTTGACCACTGTAACACTCAAAACGCCATCCACCCAGACACCCACCGCCCACCCAGAAAAAGCCACGTATCTGCATGTCTTTATAACATAAGAATGACCGCACGGCCATTTTCGTGGCGGTTGTATGGTTTCATGATGGTTTCCTATTATTTCTTAGGAACCCAATCGTAACACAAATGGTACCAATCGATTTGAAGAAATCCAATCGAATCATTTCGCAGGCTATTAGTGATTTATATACAGTATACCAAAACTGAACCCTATCAAACCATACACTGTTAAACAAGTATGGATGTATTGGAATCCTTTAGGGTTCTTGAGCTATGGCTCTCGTTTCCCTTTATTGTTTTGTACGGAATCCTTGCAGTAACTGT
Source organism: Mopalia muscosa (assembly GCA_031763545.1). Lineage (NCBI taxonomy): Eukaryota > Metazoa > Mollusca > Polyplacophora > Chitonida > Mopaliidae > Mopalia > Mopalia muscosa. The sequence continues at coordinate 4,696 of JARFOD010147247.1, read as the reverse complement.
TCTATGTATTCCCTCTCTTTTTATATCATTGAACCGTTTTTGTATTTTTATGGTTTCATTTAGAACATCCTGCTTTCATTTAGAACCATCTGTTTTAAAAAAAAAAAGCTCAAAAAACTTTTATTTTCAAGAATGTAGATCTAAAGACAAATTCACGCATGGATATATATGCGATTAGCATGATAAATTATCCAAACCTAATCGCCCTTCAGTCCAATCTAATACATTGAAGTTCACAAAATGTTCGAGATTTTTGTGTACACAAAGTATAAACCCCGCCCTATCACCCGTCTTCTTTCTGTAATAACCCTTTGGTTACGGGCAGTTTGCTTGGACAGTAGCAATGCTGTCTTTGATCCAGCTCTGGAGGAAAATTAACTTTTCCAACAGTGTCAAAACCTCGCATGTTACGGTTGTGCTAGTGTCAATAATTGTTAGAATTCACCACCGTAAAATAAGTGAAATACCATTAATTAATCCACCAAGAAGTAGTTGGTTGACATCGACGAAAGCTGCAGAGTAGGCATATAACAGCTCGCAATATACACAAGTCACCGATGTGTCTCTTTGATAGATTGATTTGGTTTGCTTTTTTAGAATATAAGGCCATGGCAGATGCTTCGAGATTTATAATGGTCTTCTCAAATTGGAGGAAGAAAAAAATTACCAGAAAGCATATGGTAGCCATCAAGTAGGCCTACCATCAAAGTATACGGCATCTTTGTGATAAACTCACACAAGGCGTTCCTCATAGAAAGTAATTTGGAGGACCTCCACTGTTCGCCACAGTTACAAATCAGCTAAATATTTAAACTCGTATAATGTAGGTATAATCAAGAAAATGGAACAAATACTTGATTAAAGAACATTTACATTCGTTAGTAAAAAAGATCGCAATGGTCTGTAATTGTAGTGACATCATCACATAGTCTCGGTCTATTTATACAATTGTTAATAAAACACCCACCGCACATTTTACTGAGACCGAATATACATCACAAACCATAACTAATTTGTGACCAAGCCGTCGATAGGCCTACACAATGTCATAGAGGAAATACTGTGACGGTTGTAATCAAATGATTAGAAATCAATTATTAAGTCTATTTTAAGTTTTTCTTGCCAATCCATGGTATGTTTTTTTTTATTTATTTTTTAAAGATTTTGTATAAATGGAAAGATCTAAATTTGCTTGCCTCCACCGGGATACAAACCCGGCACCTTTGGACTACATGCCAAACTGTCTATGGAAACGATTGCACTTGTGTCTTTACTCTGTTGATTGTACAAGACTTATTTTCACCTTTATATTTTAAGTCTCTCAGAAAGTAAGATGTGGCACTAAGAGGCCTGACTGAATAGTTTGCAATACAATTAGTTAATCCTTTAGTTCAGCAGCATTAAATCTTCCGTAACAACACCGTACGTTTCAACCGTTCTTTTTTCTTCTTTTGAATTTCATAAAAGAAATACTTTAGTCAAAAGTTTCCAAACAGAGCTAACGCCACAAATTTCTCGCACTCGGTGAGCCTGTGCAGAACTATACAACTCAGGACAAGCATTCTATAGACGATGCAGATGCTTCTAATCTGGTTTTTATTTTAGATGAAGTGGATCGGTATTTTAGGGTATCCAACTCATTGCATATGTTTGCTAGACTCGATTCTTTTCAATTAAAGTGTTTAATTTTTGCATGAATTACTCTCGTGAAATTTAAAGAACTTGTTTGAATAAACTAAATGGCAGTTCGCCCTATCTTTCAGATTGTATTATAACGCCCAGTCATTCAGAGTTTTTTTTTATAACCTGAAATTCTATTAACTCTCAGACAAAATTGTTTAAATGCAGACACGTGGATACATTTGCAGCTTCATTTCTATCTTGAAATCAGTGCAAATACCCAAGCAATTAATACTACTTATTTATCAAGTAATGAAATTATATAACCATTGGTTCAGTCAAGTTTTGCTTCCACTCGAGTTATGACACGGTGCTAATTGTAGCACTCGCTTTGTTCCAGGCTGAAAAAGATTGGGACTGATAAGTGCTCGCCTGTAGTGGTTGGATATTTTTTTGAGATCATGGGGATATCGCCCATATCGCCAACTGATTTAAAGCTGGACGTGGAGAAAGAGCTGTAGCTCATATTCTAATTTCCACTGAGTATACACTGTTAGAACAAATGCTGTAAATTTACTGCACAATTTGCTGGTAAAATGATACCAGTAATTATTGCTGTAGAGTTACAGCATGTTTTGCCCGTAGTTTAACAGTTGGGTTTTTTATCCACCTATTAGTTCTATTGCTATAGAGGCGATTTGCAAGTAAAAAAGTTTAAGCCAACTGAAGGGAGCAAAAACGGCTCTCTCTGAGCTCCACTGTAGGCTTTTTTTTTTACCAATGGGGGAAAAAAAAGCATGCCAATGATAGAGAAATACTTGACTGTAATATGAACAGTCATAAATCTCTTATGTATAGTAAGCTTTAAACTATTGTACAGACTAAAATAAAAACTATGTTACAGCACATGACTGGTATCGTGTACATGATATGTTTTACAGTTGCAATCTTCACGTCAGATGGGCCAAATTATGTTTATTACGCTACCATATATTTTATTTCTATTTTTAATTGTATTAAATATTTGTTTTTGGCTGGCAAACATACGTGCATTGATTTCAAACGGGAAATCGGTACAGAAAAGCCAAATATAATTTAAATCTGAAGATAAACCTGCAGGTTTGTTTATGTCGAAATATGTTGGATTCAAAATCTTTGTATTTTATGGTGGTTTGATAACGGTGGCTTTGCTGTTATTTGAACTCTGTGTCTATATTAATTTAGATGTAGACAATGATGAGAAAATAGTAAATTAGCACCATAATCTACAGCTTTTCACTGTAAGTTTACAGCAATATAACCTGTTAAAGACGAATGTTCTTGTTAAAATTTAACATTTTGTTTTGTAATTTTACACACACAAAACTGCGTTTTTATTGAATTGTAATCCTACAGCAACATTTTGTAAATTTACATCAAAATACCTGAATACGGTTTTAATTGGTGTAATCTATTAGCAGTGAAAATGGCTGTAGTGTAAATACAACTAGTAGTGATGTTTATATACAAACAGTTATGATAGTCAACCGAAGTCTCGTCTCTGAGGAAGGGTTAACAACACGTGATTTAACCTGCGATATGTTTCGGTAATGTTAAACCTTCAGTACTGATCGGCTGGCTAATGTAACATATTTCTTTATATACCAAAATCAGAAAATGAATTTGTACAGTATTTTCGTTTTTTGGGAGATAAATTGTTAGTTTAACCAGATTTTAATTTATAAAATATTGTAGGCAGAAACCCGCCCGGGAATCGAACCCCTTACTTCAGCCTAACGCGCCAAATCACCAACAGTGAATGCCAAATTAATTAGTAGTTTATTACAAGGCAGGGGGAGACAACTAATATATCACACAACAATGATTCAGTATAAGCGATTAAATCTGGTGTTACCGACATTTTCCACCAATTGCTCAGCTTTGATTGTCAATTTTAAAATGCAAGTTAGTTATTTTCTCGTAAACTAACAAATAACTCTTTGAAATCATGCATATATATATATATACAAATTAATAACAACTTATTAAAGGATGCAGTTTGCAGCTTTTCGTCTTAATTGATTTCGTCCATGATCATTAAAAATGTTCTGCTTTGAAATAATAGATAATTTCACAATTTTGTTTTTTAGTAAAGGTTTTGAAAATTCAAGAGGCTTTACATGTTTTAAAAGAGGAGAAAAGGACACTCTCTGAGGGAGAAAACTAGAAAGCACATTCTGATGCAATTAATATCACACTTGGAATAGCTTAAAAGATAAATATTTACAAATCCCCAACAAAACTTTATGCAGTATAGTTCAATACATCGGAAACTGTTGACCTCCATGTTTTGAATGCAAAGAGAATTTATTATTTTCCTTTGAAAATAACTTTTATCACCCCGTACATGTAATGCTCTCCATATAAACTCTGGGTTAAATCAGTTTTAAAGAAGTTTAGGAAATAGTCTTCGACGAAAAGAGAACAACAATATATTATATGGAAAGAATCATCTTTTCTTTGGGGATTTCTGCTAGTTCTACCTTTACATTTAGTGTGTTACCAAAGTAGTCACGGTAAAGGTGTATAGTTAGGTTAAACATGGCGGCCTTCACCAATCTGATGAAACGGGTATTAAAGACCCGTTTTCTCCTATCTGTCAACATTACAGCTTATGATATAGCAGGACATCCATATGTTTAGCTAACAAGCTTAATCTTAAGCAGTAAGCCATATTTCTTTTCCCCTCTTTAACCATATATTAAATCAATTTTATTTATTACCATATATAACAAAGCCTTAAAACGTTTTGTCTGTTGTGACAATTTCCTAACCTCAATAATCATTGGCTATATATAAATCATCACTTTATAGCCTCTTATCAAAGAATGCCCGCTTCTCGAGGATTCCCAGAATAGGGTTCATCTGTAAACATTCAATTGAAATCATATATACTAGTCGTTTCTAGTGTACATATACAAACAGACTGATTTCAAACACGAGCGATTCTCCAACGGCGTCTAAAATTCACCGACACAAAATCGCTATGTGTGCAGCAAAAGCTGTCACTGTCATGAACAAGTGACCCCCCGACCCC
>JARFOD010147246.1:12608-26770 GCA_031763545.1 Mopalia muscosa | reverse complement strand
AACCTTCGTCAGAAAATCCAAAATGAATATATATTAAATTAAAATGACAGCTGGTTGAAATAAATGTTGCTTTTGTACCAGAGCATTTGATCACACAGGCCTACAAGATATACAAAATGCGTGGCGTAAAAAACCCTTAACAATCGATCAGAGCACGTAAATAGTCCTCACTGCAAAACGTTCTCTGGTCAGAAATGTACAAAACAACTAAATAAATAATTCTAGGGAAGACTTATATACCAAATTATGTGTTTATTTAGGAACATTTATTGTCTTAAATAAAATGGTAGATTTTACGTAAAGGAGATTTGCTGCCAAGAAAAAAACATTTCCAGTTGATACGAATGTTTTGCTTTAGGAACTGAATTTTGTTGTTAATCATATTTGGAAACAAATAAAAGGTAGCTAATTTTCAGTGATAATCACGTGACAATTCAAATACAACAAGTTTTTTTCTTCTACTTCTAAATCCAAATTTAGAAGGGCTCAGTTGATATTTGTATGGATTATTTTTCTTAAAAAGTACACAATACTGTTAAATTGTACATTTATGTATTTAGCAGAGTGAATTTGAATTTATAAAACACTGAAACCATCCTGAGCAGGCGGGAGTTCCCATGTGACACATTGTGTACCTTCTGAGAGAGAAGAGCTACAAGGCCAACTCACGCCAAACGACATACTACCGAATAGAAAATGGCGACATCAGCTACAATTATTAACTTTCTATTTCACCGGCTCCTAATTCAGCCTGAAGAAAAAAAACTACTTTTTTTTTACCCAGCTGAATTTGAATCTGTTATTCTTTGTATTGACATACAGTGTTACTTTCGTAAGCCTATCGCTTTAATACACGCTTTCGCTGAGAAAATCCTCTACCTTCCGAAGTCCAAAGAGGTTTTAGTCGTGAGAAATCTTCGTTAGAACGTGTCGTTATGTTGCAATCTCATATTGAAAACGCTTGACTTTAACAAAGATAACCTACTGTCTCTGTTCCTGGGTGTCGCCAAGCACTTGATATATGGTTTCGAGGAGAGGCATGTTAATAAGAATTACAAGTATTGTCCGGAGAGGCAACATCTTAGCCTGGGTAAGACGCTGTCTGAGACCGGGAAGCGAATTCATCCGGTCTTTACACAATGGAACGCCACTAGGAAGTGTTATTTCGACGACAATTTTCAACATCATGAAAACAGTCTTCCGCTTGCTGTGCACACTAAAGTTAAGTCTTTATAATTCACAGATAAAAAAGCCATTTTGACTGCGTCTAGGAAGTATAAGCTCATTATTATATACAAAAGACTGTTTCCGCCTTATATTGATGGGCTTTCAGATGAAGTTTAAAATTGCAGACTTCAAAGAAAGAGGGTGTGGTGTTCACGCAAAAGAGAGCTATCCAGAACTTCCGGTTACACTTACAATTATACTTCTGTCACCATATTTTAAAAACCTAAGGATAGACAAATCACTTTATATAGCCGGTCGAATCATATCAATAATATTATAGTAAATGCACAAAAGCAAATACTATTTAGAATGTGCTTTGAAACGGGCTCTTGGGAGCTGATAAATCATGCTTTTATTAAATATGATGTATTTACTAGCCTTAAGCCCCTTAAAACATGGCCACCTCCATCGATATAAGGAAAGGCTGATACAAATACACAGTTGCAGCATGCACTATTTCTGTCACTGACATTATAAGTACACATATATTGATACAACCTGGTTAAACAATTTGTGTCTCTTTATACGCGCGTAGAATCAATATTTTTCCAATGAATTGCCAATAATTGAGTTTTTTGATCGACCATAGAGCATATATGCGTCCTGCTCTGTGCCGACAGCGGCATTTGCTATTCATTTTCTTACGCCTAAAATGCTCTTGCAAAAACTCATTTTATTATTTTTTACAGCTTTTGAATTATTTATCAATATCTCAATGTCATACACTAGACTTAAACTTATAAGTTAAACCTGCAAAAATTTATCGAAAAAATAAACTGAATTGGTCGAAAACAGTAGCTAATCTGTGCATAGCCCAGGATTGGGTTGTTCAAAAGTTAAGTCAGGCTTACATTTGTAACGTCACAAAGAAATTCAGTTGTGACGTGACGTCGTACAACAATGGTTTAAAGTTAAAACACTTTTGAACAACCAGGCCCTGGTCAGCAAAGGCACTATGTTGAAGCAACGTTAAAAGTTATAATAAACCTAAGTGGTATAAATTATTGAATATTTCTGAAGATGAGACAATTTCGTCAGCAAATGGTAATATTGACACAGATAAATAAGATTGATTAGAATTCATTTGCACTTGTTGGTATAAATCTTTACTCTAAGTCATTTATACAGTTTTAATTTAAATATTGCCTTCAAGGGCTCCGCGAGTTTAACACCATCGGATTACGGAAACCTTCAGCCAAATCATTGTTTACCTGTATGTTTTTAATGTTGAGAAAGAAAACGTTTCTTGCCTCCCCCGAGATTCCAACTCGGTTTCCTTTCCCGCAGGACCAGCGCTCTAACGGGCTGATCCACAGAGGCGACATGTTTTTACTTCGCTGAACGTATATTCTACAATCTTAAAACTTATAGCCTGTAACTTGAGATTTTACCAAAGTATTCTCCAGTCCAACGTATCAAAAGTCCACAAAAGCTTGGTATAGTTTGCTTTTTCGAGTTGGTTAAATTTGTTATTAATATCTCATTACATACACGCATTCAATAGCGTTTTGACACCTTCGAAATATAAATTGATTATATCAGAATAGTTAGGGTATGATAATGCCCTAAGCACAAATAGCTGATTATTCATGTCTTTGTAAGATATAATTACTTAGTTCAAATTTGTACAGTGCTAGAACATGTTTACAATCTAAATCTTATTAAGCTGGAAAGTCTATTCCAGGCGATTTGTTTCGTTTCAAATGTTTCGAGGCTTCTACTATACAAAGCTGTTTGTCGAACGGGCCAATATCTAAAATGTTATTATCCAGATAATCACTTATCTTGAATAATTTTTGTGTCTTATAGAAAGTGAAGATTAACAGTATTTTCGTTATTTTGTTTAGCCCATTGGTATACAACTTGAAAATATTTGTTGTGGTCACTCCATCAAAATCGGCTTTACAGGTAAATATTTTATGCCACAAACTATTGCAGTTTGCGGTGCAATGTGATGATTTTTTAAATCCATTTATCATTATGTAGTCTCCGATTTCAAAACAGTTCCCTGCAACAGTTTGGCACCAAAAGAGTTCGCTTTCTGATCAAGCAACGATCGCACTTAGTTAGTTAAAAGAGTTGACAAAAACTCGCTTATATCGATTATATAACTCAGTGAACCAACCTTGCGGATGCCGGCCCTTTGTGCAACTGAAATGTTGAAAGTTGCGAGTAAAGATGGTTTGAGTACTTGTTTCGTCAGACGGATTGGCGTAGCTGTGTTCGACTAATAATCGCGGCCGCTATATTCATCATTTTGTAACACACTAATCGTAAATCTGGAAGAAGTCCAATGTTTTGCCTATGAATTTGACTAACAGACAGGCTAACATTTTTTTTTTATTTTCTTTCTGGAGGTGATGTCGGTGTACTATCGACCTCATCTTCCTGGACTCCAGCCTTCAGGCATTAGGGATCTCTGTCATGTAAATCAATAGGAGTTACATTGCTGGGTGCATTGCAAACGTTTCGCTGGTAAATGTCCCCGATTTTATATGCAATTAAAATATTTTAGGGATAAACCAAAGTACCCTAAAGGTAAATTGATGACGGACTAATAACCAGACATAAATTCTAAGGTGTTGGACACTTTGACAAATGTTGCACAGACAGGGTGTTGGACACTTGAATAGACAGGATGTTGTACACCTTGAGCAGTTGTAAAGACATGGTTTAGTTTATTTCTACAGTTGGGCAGATATTATATTGGACACTGGGACAGCCGAACAAACAGGAAACTGGACATTTTGACAGCTGGACAGAAAGAATGTTGCATACTTAAACAGACAGCGTGTTAGACACGGCACAGTTGGGTATGCAGGGTTTGGTTTACTGGGGCAATTGGGTATACAGGGTGTTGGAAACTTAGCGATATAGGGTTTTGTTTACTTGGACAATTGTAGACAGAATGTTGGACGCTTAGACAGGCAGGGTATTGGACAGACAAGGCATTGGACAGCTGGACAGACAAGGTGTTGGACGCTTGGATAGCTGGACAGACAGGGTATTGGACAGACAGATTGTTGGACACTTGGACATACAAGGTATTGGACGCTTGGAGAGCTGGACAGACAAGGTATTGGACAGACAGATTGTTGGACACTTAGACATACAAGGTATTGGACGCTTGGAGAGCTGGACAGACAAGGTATTGGACACTTGGATAGCTGGACAGACAGGGTATTGGACAGACAGATTGTTGAACACTTGGGCATAGAAGGTATTGGACGCTTGGACAGCTGGACGGACAGGGTATTGGACACTTGGACAAACAAGATATTTGACACTTACACAGTTGGGTATGCAGGGTTTGGTTTACAGGGTGTTGGAAACTTAGCGATATAGGGTTTTGTTTACTTGGACAGTTGTAGAGACAGAATGTTGGACGCTTAGACAGACAGGGTATTGGACAGACAGAGTATTGGACAGCTGGACAGACAAGGTATTGGACGCTTGGATAGCTGGGCAGACAGGGTATTGGACAGACAGATTGTTGGACACTTGGACATATAAGTTATTGGACGCTTACACAGCTGGACAGACAGGGTATTGGACGCTTGGACAGCTGGACAGACAAGGTATTGGACGCTTGGATAGCTGGACAGACAGGGTATTGGACAGACAGATTGTTGAACACTTGGGCATAGAAGGTATTGGACACTTGGACAGCTGGACCGACAGGGTATTGGGCAGCTGGACAGACAGGATATTGGACAGCTGGACAGACAGGGCATTTGACACTTGGACAGACAGGAGGCTGGACACTTGGAAAATTTGATAGACAGGGTTTGGTTTACTTGGACATGTGGGCAGTCAGGGTTTTGAACACTTGGACAGACAGGGAATTGGGCACTTGGATAGCAGGGCAGACAGGATGTTGGGACACTTGGACAGACAGGATGTTGGGACACTTGGACAGCTGGACATACAGGATGTTGAAACACTTGGACATCTGGAAAGACAGGCTGTTGGGACACTTGGACAGCTGGACAGACAGGATGTTGGGAAACTTGGACAGCTGGACAGGTATGATGTTGGGACACTTTGACAGCTGGACAGACAGGGTATTGGACACTTGGATAGCTGGACAGACAGGATGTTGGGACACTTGGACAGCTGGACAGACAAGGTATTGGACGCTTGGACAGACAGGATGTTTGGCACTTTGACAGCAGGGTATTGGACAGACAGGGTTTGTGAAACACTTGGACAAACAGGGTGTTGGACACTTGGACACTAGCATGTAAAGCAAGAGATTCCGATGTTTTTTCGGTAAACAATTTCTTAACTTTTTTCTTCGTCTTTCCCTGTGTCACCAATTATTTACTTTCATGGGAGAGGGTGACTATTTTGCCTGATGAGTCCGATCATCTTTGAACGGTTTTCTTAATTTCTCGGCAGACTTCTGGGGTTTTCAATTCGAATTCAAACTAAAAAAGTGTATGCTGCCAGGTTTAATTTATAGACTCTGTGAGTGATCGATTAATGGATTGAGTATTGTTTCACAACACATTGAGGTGTATTTCAGCTACGATATGAGTTTTATGTGACTCCTAAGTGATTTGCAGCTAACTCTCTGACGATGTATTAATTTATACATCGACGAATTGTCTAACATTGGTAATACTGTAAATGCACAGATACATTTAACACTAACATGTAGTGGACTCGAAGGCAGAAATGATTATGTCCACTTTTAGGACGATTTTAACCCTTCTGCTAAATTTATTAGAAATTGATAGAATGCATAAGCACACAATCCCACTAGTATCTGGAATCCTAGGCAATGTTAATCCTTTTTCAATTTTCTTATTTAAAAGCTCAATGCAAACTTCAATTTCATTTTATCCAAATCTTTTCCCGGAAATAAACACTTTTGCCTTTAAGCCCAGGATGTATTCTCACCTTGGTTACCCATATTAACGTGACATGAAGATCTTTTCAGAAACATGTCTCTCGGAATATATCTAGTACACAAGATCGGTGTTATCACCCTTCGCCAGCGGATGATAGCACCACCGTGATTTAGTCGAAAACTTTTTGAATTGTTCATTATTAAAATAAATTAAAAAGTCAACAAACATAGTCACAGTAAAGCCGTGTATGTACATAAAAATATATATTTAAATAATACATTTCTAGGGAACCATTAAAAGTTTAAAACTTCAAAAATACATGTATATAAAGTGTAAGTAATGGTCACGTGTAGATTGTATATCCATTAGGTTCTCCAAAATAATCTGTCAATTTACAAACAATATATATATATACAGGAATGCTGAAGTACTTCTTGTGCTCGATATGTTAAATCTCCAGTTTCCGTCAATGTGCACAACTGCTATTTGGAAAACTTTAAGTGTGCCTCAGTTTATCTGAAAAATCAGAAAAGGCACGCGAAATAAGCCAAGGCAGAACTTGAAAGAAAAGAGGAAAATGCCTGGAAAAAAATTCATTAAAGTATATGAGAAGCAGAGGAAAATAGACATCAAAGATAGAATGAAAATAAAGGCTGCATACAACGGGGTTAATAAGTAATGGGAAAGTTAAAGATAGTGCAATATGGAATCCATACTTAAGATGACATTCAAACTATTTTCAAAATATCTTCCGTAAATCCGTTCTTCAAAATAAGCATCTAATAAATTATCACAGATATTGTTAATTGTACTACTCATTGCGTCATTTGTAAAGTTTTTTTAATAGCACAGCATGAAACTTCCTCTTTAAGGATGTCACAATTGTTCACTTGGTGTACAATCCACGAGAGAAAATTCTCGTGAGAGTCTGGGCAAAGGTCGAAGGTTCTTATCGCACAGGTTCACTCCGGATTGATGAACTTCTGCACCGTATTGAAGCAGAAGCTTCACAGTTTGAAGATGATTGGCTGCAGCTGCATAATACAATGGTGGTCGATCTTCAGAGTCTCTCAAGTTAATGTGTGCACCACGTGATAGTAAATAGTCCACAATTTTTGTGTCTCCGCGATGTGCCGCTATGTGGAGAGCCGTGCATCCTGCCGGAAGTCCGCTAGGCTCTCCCATTCTATGATTGACGTCCACTCCGGTGGCTAACATTGTTTTAAGTATTCTCTTTGAACCGCGTAATACTGCTGCGTGAAATGGAGTCCAACCATCTACTTCTGTTGTAAAAACACTAAACCCAAATGTGTCCGATTTTGCCGTCATCTTTTTTACTTGTTTAAAAAGTTTATCTTTGGGCTCTTGCATTGCCAACATAATTTGAATGGCACTCTCTTGTATCCGCGACTTTTCGTCGTTAGCCTCGCTTTCAGGATCAGCCGATTCTGTCATCTTTTTAGAAGATTTTACAGGAGAAAATCTGAAACAATCAAATGACAACAACGAAAATAATTTAAACAGCTATTAACATAGAATGTCACATTTTAATGAATATAATAAAAAGCCAGATAGTGTTATTCATATCAGTCAAACAGGATGTATCAATAAGCACACCGGACAATGGTGAGAGCCGATATTAAGAAAGCATTCGAACGCCGTTTAAAAAAAAAAAAAAAAAAGAAAGAAGTTTAAATTGATAGAATTACTTGTCTTCAATACTGAATATATCAGTACCGTGAAGGGCATATTTAAACAAGGCTGATCAGCATTCAATCAACAATAGTATATAAAACATTCGCACAAGCTAGAATAACTTTCTGATTACAACAAGATTTGTTTAATTAATTGAAAAAAAAAAATTGATTTGTTTGATTGATTGGGATTCAAAGGCGTGTTAAAGTTGACTTCATTCAAATTGCGTCGTGCCTGCTCAACAAGCGAGAGAAACCATCCCCATAAAGATATCGCAGATAGATCGACCGTATGTTCCCCTTTATCTCTGAGAACCATGGCACTCGGAAGCTCCCTCCATCCACCGGCAATAATAAGACGCTGACAACTAACACAATGCGAAAAAAAAGGACAAAATATGGCGGTGTTGCTACGGAACATATTTCCCTTGCGAAATGTGCAAGGACGTGTTCCATAGAACCGTTAAAATCCATCTTCGTAAGCTAAAGTTAAGGCACGGATTATCCAACTGGGCACATTAGATACCTTTGTCGTGTTATATGGGTCGACCAAATACAAATGGCTGTTGTGTGGTAGGGCTTAGCTGAAAAGTTGGAGTCCCGGTGATTATAGGGGAATGTGCCGATAGAAATCCAGCATATGAAACTTGGTCAGAATACAAATAAGCAGCGTTTTATCGCACAGTCTCTCTATAGGCGTCCATATAGGGAGATACCATGTGTTAATTAGGATGATGTACAAATCTGGTTCAATTGTCATCTGTTTCCTATTAAAGCTTTACATAATATCCCACTTAATCAAGGCAAGCCAAACAGTTCACAGAGCCTTCGAAACTTTCAAACAAAGTACCATATATACCTTCTCAACATAACGCTAGTTGATCATTCTGTGAATCAAAGACTGCGCTCTGGTCAATAGGTTTGTACGCATTTGAATCATGTTAAAGTGAACTATTTTTTTGGTATATATACAAAGTAATGCCAATATGTGTCACGGTGTTTGTCAAAGGATAACAGCTGAATGTGACTCACAGTTGTCATGGTATCACGTTATAACGGGTCTACTTCAACTTAATGTACTTCGTCCATCAGTTCATAACTAAATGTGGTGTCTGCTACAATATAGTGAATTTAGGTTAGGGCTAAATAGCCATTGTTTTACAGGCGGATGGTTTATTTGAATACTTTTTAAAATCCATTTGAAAACATGTTAGTAGGAATGTGTACTGCATCATTAATTTGTATGCATTCAAATTAAAATTGTGGATTTTTGTGGATCCTGGTGGAGGCTATCAACTGTCCCAGAAACCCCGATCGTTGACACCAAGATCTTACCACTCTGAAGCTGATAGGATATGGTTTTTCCGACATTTCGAAAACGGGGTTCTGATCAAAATGTCCGCCATTCATCGAAACACTTGAGGCTGATATAGACAGGATACCGGTTGTAACCAGTTAAAGATAGCGGCAGGAACAGTGGATAATGAGAACAAACATAATCGAATTAACTCCGTATATAAGGATGAATATCGTAGATCAGCGACACAGATCCGCGATTTGAAGAAGCAAAAGTGGGTCGTATATAGTCATAAAGGGGGACGCGGTGTGCTGCACGGTAGACTCCTTAGAAACATGCAGTTTAACAAATACAGGAGTAATTTTGATCAATATAAAAACAAATTTTACGGAGTCAGCAAAAAAAAAAAAAAAAAAAAAATGGATAAAATAAAAACAATTTAGCAATTACTCGATCACTCACAGACTAAGTGATTATCGAGGGGGACTTTTTCGTATTTTAGCATTCCATTATCGATGAGCAAGATGTATTTAATTTAATATTTGGCAGCTCTTTTAAAGATTAATTTAATCTACATAGCTACTGGGCAAATTTTCCTGCATGGTCTAAATCTGCTTAAACAAATATAGGCCTCTGAAGCGAGGTTACTCATGATTGCAGGTATTGCTGGTTAGGGGTTCTATTGACATTAAAATCAAATAAAAGTTGAACACAAACATTAATTGCGGTCCAGAGATCAACAATCTTCATGCTATATCTTTTTGGTCGCGTTTAAAGCGATCTATAACTTTGACAACTTATTGTTAACATGCGGAAGAATGATAAACTGATATAGACTTAAACAAGTACACTTGAGTTCATATGTTATATTCGGATTCCAGCAGGTCACGTGTTTCATTAGGCTGACTAATAGATTATTAAGATCATCTATAAAGATATTACTCACAAATAGGCCAATAGGTGTCAGGTAACTTAAGTTTACACAGAGACTATATTCAAATGGTACACGGTGTAGGTAACCTACTTAACGGAGAGTGTATTGATACATTGCGCAACAACGTCTCAGTATTAATAAAGCCACCTGGATGATCTCAGTAGAGACAACGTTCTGTCTAACAGAACTTTTACTTGGATTTTGTGTCATACAAAACAAGTTAAGAATAGACTGTTTTTCACGCTGCATATGTTTCGGGCCAGGTTAATGTTTTTTCGGCATTCGAAATGCACGAGTCGAAATCAGGCATTTAAAAAAAGAAGGACAGAGATTTTAGAGCCGTTTGAACTGTATCCGTTTTAACCTACATTTGATAAGCAAATACTGCGAAAGAGTTTTTGTTATTGTACTCTGCCGCTGAAGAATGTCTGCGCGTCCCAGAGTGTATATAGAGTACGTCCTTGGTTTTCATGTCGGTTAAAGACGGGTTGACACGTGTGACTTAGTCCTAGTAAATTAAATTTTACCCATTGGTAAAGGGTAGCAATTTTATTTCTGTATAGCTGACACAATAAATTTAGGGGGAAAGATAGGGCTATAATAATCCGCATTTCAAGGTTTTATATCTACATATAAAGATTTAGAAATTGCAAATAGCCGTAGGCCTACATCTGTGATATATTCTAAACTACAGATCAAGCCATTGTCCTCTCTGTCGAGTCTTCGATCGTTCGTTTAATTTCATATTCACGCTGCGTAAATTTATTCAATTGACGCTGTTTTAAGGGACTTCTTGTTTATAACAGAGAGAAGAAAAAAAGTTTGAATTGGCTGCAATTTTATTCGCTGTTTATCTTGAACTGACATCCTTTGTATTGAATCACTGTTAATTCGTGAGTTTGAATTAGCTGCTGAGTTGAGCGATTGTTTTCGTGTAATTGGCCTACAATGGGTCTTTAAAGCATGGCTAAATAGTGGATTTAGTAAAGTTTGTTACCGGCTCTATAGGTTTAAAATCCCAATCAAATAATTTCTGTATCTTTTTGTTAGGTACACATGCCTAAAGAGTGGAATTTACAGAAGCTTTAACTAAATTTCAAGTCTACAGTATGAATGGAAGAGAGATAAATGGCGGTTAGCAACAGATACCTGGACCGTATTTCTGTATTTTTAATAAGGCTAATGGGCGATTTCAAGTCTCGTGTGGCATATAAAATGTGTCAGGAAGATCAGTATATCAAATATAACTGGCCAGGGCTAATTCAACCCTGTAATGTAAAAAAACAAAACAACTGGAAATTACACAGTTATGTAGGCTACACTCTAGCTCTATTCAATGTACGATATACTATTAGAGATACATGCCGTGGAGGTAACAAAATGGTACTGTCAGACTCAAACGGAAATTAAACACGAGCGCTGCCGATTGTGAGTAACGAATGCCGAGGAAATATTGCCTCAAACTTGACTTTTTGTTTATTGACAAATGCCAAGACAATTCAAAGACCAAGTTCAATCCGACAGAAAACTAATCAATTTCGTCTTACTTATGATCAAATTACAAATATTCATAATAATAGTTTCTTTCACAAAAAAGCTGAGTCATTGCGCGTGATGTTTGTTTAACATGGATGTCAATGGTCGTTCGATAATCGCGAGACCTCAACAAGACGATCACGAGAAAATGAGATGTCTTGGCAACCTGGCAACTTGACTGACCTTTGGGGAGCATCGTGATTAATATTTAAGACTTATATTTAGCTTACTGTATAGACTCAAGCCATTAACAAACTGTAAACACTGGGCTACTTTATAGCTAGCTTCAAAACATAGGTTTCATTTAACCTATAGTTTATGCATGTTAGCTTTGTATTATAATATAGCTTAAGATAAAATAGATATTAGATATCACAGAGAGAAAACGGTCAGTTATAATATATGTATTTACAAAATCGGCGATACATATAGCATTAGTAATTTGGCTCAAATTAATTCGACTACAATTTCCCATTTTCTCTAAACCACTGACAACAAACATACACCCAGGACAGGATAAATACAGGATGTAATACAAATACACCACAAAGAATTTCTTCCTTAGCTCTGAGGGTCCTTAATGGATAAGACACAGTCTTTTACGGCAGGTTTTGGGTGACCTTCTAACGGCTATATCATAGGGTCTTAGACCACTAGGATACGACCTGCTACGACCAGCGGGCAATCCCACAAAGCAATTTCTGAACTTTCTAAATTTAATATTTTTGTTAAAATTTAAAACTGAGTAATGTGAGGTCCTTCAAACATTTTGACTTGAGCATAAAACTCCTTTGTGGAATCGGGACCCGGAGTGGATGTTTTACGGCTAATGGTCATTAACGGCAATAGGCGACGATCTTAGAAGCCATGCGATGGGGGGCTGTGGAATAAGGCGAGGCAATCGGCCCACCTCCCGCTAAAAAACATGGATTTTGACTGATGAAATGGTACCATTTTAGATAACTTGATATCCATATCGCTATGTATAACTTACACTTGTAACTTTTATAGAAAAATATTATATTGAAAATACAAATTATTTTACAAATTGAAATGTAACGGTGTAGGTCAAGTTGACATTCACATAAAGTGACTTTCTTCAACTTTCTTCAACTTTCTCGCAAAACGTATTACCTGCGAAAAGATGTCTACCACACTGTATTGTTGTCCAGGTTTCTTGTTGTTTTTCTTCTCGAAAAATGTGTGGTGCCGCCTGAACCATTGGAACCATTTGGACATTAATAAAAGTAGTTTGGCTAGAAGTATGTATTTCGTATAGCGTCATTGAGATATTTAAATGTTTAGTTCAAAAGCTGTCATGGTGTATACTGTTGAACGAGCTTCTATCTATTCGTCTTGTTTAAATCATTGTAGGTTTTTCATATAGATGTCCGCATTTATGATTGATATATAATTATATATGGAAGACAGACACACTGCATCCATAAAGGCAATCGGTGTATAAGGTATGGAAAAGTAAAGCTGGTGAGTTACGTAATAATAATTGTTGATAATGATAAATGTTAATGTGTAAAAATATTCATTATCTTATGCAGGATTATTTTTGTAACAATTCTAACAAAACATTGTCCTCACTGTACATTGTGTCCGAGAATTCCAGGAAAGGCATAATCCAATACAGTATATATTAATATTCCAGCGTTATTATCAAAGTGGTTGAAGTCGAATATGATATATGGTTATTATCCCACCGGGCGGTAAGTGAGCCGTAACACCCGATTAACCTCATGAAAAGATAAACGGATCGCCCATTATCACGCCCATATAGCCCTCAGTGGTGAAAAGCTACCTTTGTCAAACCATACATAATTTAAGGTGCCATATGAAAGCCAGATGAACGATTAACATAGAATGTCTATAGAGCAGGACCACATAGCACAGAGCTCCGGGGAGACCGGTCTAGGCCCTATTACACATGTCGTCTACTGAGAGCCGATGTAGCGCTACCGGAAAGCTGTCAACCGCATCTGTCTACGGTTTCTATCAACTTATAAGCTAAACTAAGGCCTCGTTGTTCTACATCTATATTTGTGACTATGAATGTTAACTATTTCCAATTAATTTATCTATTGTATTTTATTTAACAATAAAACTACAATAGGTATATGATCTGTCCAGATAAGGTGCACGATTGGCTTTTCACACACTTTCTTGTGTTACTTGTCACGTACAGGCAGTCAGCCAGCCTGTTATTTTTAACATCACGTGATGTTTTACACAGAATAAATGATAACAAAGCCGCTAGTGCGCCTAAATGGACAGGCAGCCGTGTTAACAGTTATAGTGTTTCATATTTTTCTTCATTTCTGGACTATTTAATAAGCTTTTGATTATGTTTGAAAACAGCTGTCGTTATACTGACTTTATAATGCGACGTACAAAGCCGTGGTAACTTTATGAGTCTATTTATGATTTATTCTATATTCAGCAGAGTTCTCAAGAGTTTAACAACGTCTCGTGTTAAGCCTTAAAGGGTTATATATTTACTGTTTACACCATCACTTTGACAGTTTTTTTCTCTGTTCCGCTACCTTTCACCGCGTCTCAAGCACTCGAAGTATAACGTGTGGGGGGGGGGGGGGGGGGGGGGGGGGGGG
>JARFOD010147246.1:0-12598 GCA_031763545.1 Mopalia muscosa | reverse complement strand
ACATGCCCCCCCCCCCCCCCCCCCGCCCGTGTACGTATACGAGAGTTTACTATAACCGATAAGCCGATAGTGCTCAATTCCATTGATAGAAGTATCAAATTGATGCATGGCCAGACCGCAGGCCTACCCCTACCGATCTTTGCAATCTCTACAAGGTTCATAGAGGCATGTTCATGTAAATTACACCCTTTAAATAATTAGAAATATACATATGGAGTACATATTATGTACATTGCGCCATATGTACTATACGTAATCATTTCTGTGGCGGCTTTTAACCGCCACTGGTCTTTTTATTAATAGGGGATCATGCAGTTTAGTTCCTGTCAACTGTAAAGTTTTGTTTGCAAAAAAAAAAAAGAAGAAAAAAAAAAAAGATAATTTTTGTTTGTTTTCTTCTATGTTTTACGACATACTATTCCGTCGGATTAAGTCTGCACAATACGTTACAGACCTACAATTATAAGACAGCAAATTTAAAAATTTAGTGTACGTCTCTCTTTATACTCACAGCACAGGCAGCTCCCAAAACCAATGAAAAATAAATTAATAAACTCGTAAATCGGATGCATTTAAATGAAAAATAAGCCTTATTATAATCAAAAACGCCAACTAAAAAAAATGACTAAACTTACATATCCATCCAGTAAAAGGCTTACCGGTCTCTTCCACAGTCGTCTGATTCAAGACTGAACACGACGAGAGGAATTATGTTCGTTATAGTTCTTGCGAAATGCCTGGCTGGACTTTAATGCCCACAAAGTTTTCTTTCACAATTTATAGATTTGTATAATGTTTCATCCTGAACTCTGCTCTGCTGTGGCTAAATACATACGGATAGATCCCTTACAGATAATGATATAATAACACGCCCAGATTTAGCCATTTTATCAAAATACATATATTCCTATTTATAATAGGTTGATTAAAAAAAAGCTCAGCAATTCTAATTATCATCCCAATCACGTGAAATTCCCGCCTTGTCTCCTCCAAATACATATGCGCACATAAAGCCCGATTAACGTGGCTTATGAACGAGGATGGAAATACTGGACTTGGCCCAGTAAGGGTTATCCGTGCGCCACATCTGTACAACTGCGACTCGCAATAAGGAACTATTTCTAGCCTTATTGGAGGTAAAAAAATAAATACCGCCCAGTGTAGTAGCACCTGCGCAAACTGTGACTAGAGTTATTCCTGTTATTCTTCATATAGAGAAAAAGACTGCCTACTGACCAGCAATAGAACAATAAAAAAGAAAAACCAAATAAACAATTAAAGTATACACAAAAAAAGGAAATCGTGCACTGCAATTGATTTATTTGTTTGTTTGATTAGGGTTTAACACCGTACTTAAGGTTATTTCACTCACATAACGGCTTGTCAGCCACTGGCAACACACACATACAAGACAGGGACAAATGTAAGGTAACAACAAGGAATCCCAAACAAATCGGCTCCATACTGTCCCTAAGGTCTGAGATCACCATGCATATAGGGCACTGACCCATCACACTGCAATTGACGACAGATAACTATATATAACACCAAACATCTTTTAGAAGTAGTAACATGTATTTCAAAATCACACACAAAATACCGATCACACAAAACCCGCTCGACGCCACTGGCAACACACAAAGACAAACCAGGGTAAATGCTAGGCAATGGCAGGACGTACTACCAAGAAATCACAAACAGTAGTACCATACCTATCACATACACTGAACGGATCACACAAAACTGGCTATGTTCTGATCAAACAATATTGGAAGCTGACCGACTTTCTGACAGCAATAAACATTGAACTAATAATTAACCTTCTCGATGAAAAGTTACAGAATGTTCGATTTGTAAATGAAAAAAAAAAATGAAAAAAAACGATTATTCAATTAAATTGTGCATTAAGACAAATCGTCTGCAACACTGCCGACAACTTGAAAGGCAACATAAAAGATAAGGGACCGGGCATGTCCACCGTTTTTTTGTGCAAGAATCTTACTAATTTACAATGGGAAAGAGTTTTAAGCTGATGTGTCTGTGTATGTGAATTAAAAATGTCGCTGGAGTTTGCTTTTGACCAAAGTCATAACGGTACATGTAATACATACAAATGTACTAGTCTGAGCGTACAATCACGCGCGAATCCATATTCTACTGAGTTAGGTGAAAGATTGGCTGTTCAAGCACTTTGTAGCGTTATTTGTCATGTACAGGCAGTCGCCGGCCAGCGTGTTATCTTACCATCATGTGATGTTTTACCTAGATGTAATAATAATAAAGACAATGGTGCACCCTAATGAAGGTAATACAGCTGTTAACATGAAATGGAACATTTTTGACAGTTTTAGAATAAATAAATTTGTCAGCGTCTTTAAAACAGAAACTGCATTGATATACAGCTAAAGAACATTATAGGATGATGTTTATTAATACAACAGTAATTTCTCTCTCGACGGCCGCACAATTTTAGGTAATTTACCAAATATCAATACATTCAACATGACCCCGGCTTATGACCAAGTGGTCTAAACGCAAGTCATTCAGGTAAGACGGCGACGATTTCAATCAATGCCGGCCGTAGGCGTAAATTTCGAGACTGGTTGTATCAGCCTAACTGGTAGTATTAACGTGTATCACGTAACACACGTCAGATCCGTACATAAAGTATTTACTTGTTTGGGTCTGGCTGCTGAATACACGACATAGTCGTTTACTAAATAATTACCTGTTTGAGAAAAAATGGACAATTAGCACCGCGAAAGTACAACAATAAACATTTTTTTTACACCTGTTTTTATCTTGAGAAAAAAAAAAAAATGTTATTTTGTCGTTCATTATTGTTTATAGTTTGCATAAGATATATATATATATATAGTGGCATCACTATCTGTAATGTACTTAGGGCCTTAATCCGTCCTTGGTTTTAATTACCTACTGGTTAATACGAAACTGCCCTCAGTAACTGACAGCTTGTTACTCTCATTTATAACCGGATAGTGATTGATTAATTTCTATAACGCTGTACTTAGGATTATTTCTTTCATATGACGGTGTGTCTTTCCAACGGCTAAAGAAAACCACCCTCTGTATCACTGGCAACAAACACTGTCAGGAGTGGACAATCCAAAAAAAAAAAACAGCAAAAAAAAAAAACAACAAAACCCTGATCGGTAACGTGTTGCCCTTCAAGCATGACAACACGATCTGTCTGCGCTCTCTTTTCATACAATATGTCTGGCCTATATCTAACGTCACCTGGTGTTGTCACTAAATATTTATAAAAAATATATAAACCACATTGCTTAATGTAGGCTTGTAGTCACTGATATCTTTAAAGATAAATGCTATTCGAATAAGCGAACCGGAACAAGTCAGAAAATTAATTAAACAAAAATTAACAAATATAACTTTAAAAAAAAAATAATAATAATAATAACAAAACACAAAAAAGAAAGTTAGACACCTGTATACATGTTTTAAGTTCGAACTTCAAAAAGACAACAAAACGTTTTATTTTGATCCAAGCGACCACAATGCAGATTTATTTTTAGGACACTGCACCCTAGTGAATAATAATGTTCTCAGCATATAAACATTGTATATAGGTCAGGATGAGACGCTTTCATTATCACCAGCAACGTGTTAATAGGCACGGACGACGATTTCTTTAAACGGATATACAAAACGGACTTTAACCCTAGGCCTTTGAAATATTGTGGATTTTCTCCACATTATGCGCGATATAAGGCCGCGGAATTGCATTCAATCTCAAACCACATTCACGTTTATTTTTACTCTTGAAGGTGCTTTCCCGTTTCTTTATTTTTTAGTTTTGATGTATAAAATGAATTCGTGATTTGGAAAAATACCCCTTGAGAAATCGCTTAGTACTACACCAACTGTCTACTACAGTCTATATGAGTTTGCCGTCACGCATGATGTTTTCCCCACACCCAAATCGACGTGAACAAAAGTAGTAACTCTGATTGGATCTCCATTGCTCGGATTGAATCATTATTTTCCATCAACAAACTTTATTGTTTAGTCTGATTGTATGGGCCATGACAGTTGAAATAACAGTTAAAAGTAAAGAATATATTATATCCTGCTAGAGACCGATAAAAATAAAAAGTTATTGTGTCATGTTAAGGTGTGTTATATTTAAGACATCACATCATATCCCAGCATATCCCTTTTCTGTGACTTTCAACGTTTCAATTGATTGATTTCAGGAATAATTCTCTGTAAAATTACAATTATCCTATTCTTTGACTTTCAACGTTTTAATTGATCGAGTTCAGGAATAATTCTCTTCGAAATTACAATTATCCTTTTCTGTGACTTTCAACGTTTTAATTGATTGATTTTAGGAATAATTCTCTGTGAAATTACAATTATCTTTTTCTGTGACTTTCAAGGTTTTAATTTCTTGATTTCAGGAATGATTCTCTTTGAAATTACAATTATTCTTTTCTGTGACTTTCAACGTTTTAATTGATTGATTTCAGGAATAATTCTCTTGGAAATTACAATTATCCTTTTCTGTGAATTTCAACGTTTTAATTGATTGATTTCAGGAATAATTCTCTTTGAAATTACAATTATCCTTTTCTGTGACTTTCAACCTTTTAATTGATTGATTTCCGGAATAATTCTTTTTGAAATTACAATTATCCTGTTCTGTGACTTTCAACGTTTTAATTGGTTGATTTCAGGAATAATTCTCTTTGAAATTACAATTATCTTTTTCTGTGACTTTCAACGTTTTAATTGATGGATTTCAGGAATAATTCTCTTTGAAATTACAATTATCCTTTTCTGCGACTTTCAACGTTTTAATTGATTGATTTAAGGAATAACTCTCTTTGAAATTACAATTATTCTTTTCTGTGACTTTCAACGTTTTAATTGATTGATTTCAGGAATAACTCTCTTTGAAATTACAATTATCCTTTTCTGTGACTTTCAACGTTTTAATTGATTGATTTTAGGAATAATTCTCTTTGAAATTACAATTATCCTTTTCTGCGACTTTCAACGTTTTTATTGATTGATTTTAGGAATAATTCTCTTTGAAATTACAATTATTCTGTTCTGTGACTTTCAACGTTTTTATTGATTGATTTCAGGAATAATTCTCTTTGAAATATTACATTTATAGCTACTTTTCTTTGTAAGGTATGTTTTCGCAACATTATTGTCTAGGCCGGATGGGAACAAAGTATTTTTTAAAGCAAAAATTCGGTTGATCAATCAAGTTTTGGAAAGAATTGCTTTATAAGGGCATATCAAGCTGTGTTTGTAATTGTTTACTAACGTCAAGACTTAACTGTTTTCACCCTTTTATAATTGCTCAATCAAATCCTATTTATGTGGAGCCACAAAGACAGGTTGGCCCATTGTAGCCGGTATAAACATATATCTTTCAAAGCAATAATAATAGCCCCCATCCATCACGAAAGTCGCGTGAATTGATGGGCAATAAAACTGCCCACGTGACCAGTCAATAACATCGGTTTGCCGCCTGGCAGATCTACGTGGATTGTCAGAAAGTACATATACCTGGACAAAAAGGTCACGGTCTACGTACCGATGTCAAAGTAAAATCCTTTAATGGGGTTAGCATTGTGTTGGGCAGATTCCACTCTTCTCGATAACAAATATGCCACCCGTACGGACTTGTAACACTAGTCAACATATACTTCACTTCTAAATTAGAGCTTTCAGGTCGATAACGACCAGTGTTAAAGGTGCATGGCCATCTTTAGATTATCACAGGTTATAATTACATTTAATAAGCGGAACGGTCGTTCATTTAAGGTGGCATTACTTTCCTCTGGTTTAGATTACTTTTAACTTTGAGTTTCAGTTCGTTTGTCGAATAATTGAATTGCAATACGACTTAAATTAAACGACATTGCAAAACTATAAGTTTTTCTTGATGCTAAAATGAATACCCATAATGCCGTTTCTGCTTCAGTCTTTGAAGACATTCATTTTTATAATTGTGGAGAAATAATATTTAGCTGGCCCCGACCTGGTTTCGAACCCGCGTCTCTGGATAACAGGGCCAGTGGTCTATACAGACTGCGATCGAGGTCATATTTTCTCGCGTTACTTGCCATGTACAGGCAGTCAGTCAACGTGTTATCTTTCGCGTCACGTGGTGTTTTGCCTAGAATAAATGATAATAAACCGGTAGGGCACCTTAATGGAATTAACACCACGGTATTTATATAACCGTCGGCTGTGGATCTCTCTGTTCAGGGTGGCACAGAGAAGCACTTTGACTCCAAACAATGATATAGAAATATGATACTGAGGCTCTAGTACATTCGATAAGACTCGTGGCAGTAGTGTTTTTCACCAGGTAAACACGCAATGATTATTCTTATCTACTAGATATACCCTCACAGAAAAGTCTTCCATTTGACTAGGACTTGTAATGTGACACTTATATAAATCAATTTTCTGATACGCAATTATTAACAGGTGAACGTAAACATAGCACACTTCTAGAATAGACACTTCCTTTTTTCAAAAGGGCTACACGTGAGCCTTTGTAGCTCAGTCGGTCCGAGCGCTGGCCTTACGAGCTATAGACCAGAGATATAATCCCGGTCGAGTCAAACCAAATCTTCTTTCTTAGTCTTTACAATACAAACATATCAGTTTTATAAAGGTTATACTTATGGATATGTGTTGGGCTCAAATTGCTAAATCTTAATAAAATTAATACATTCCGTACATTAAATTTAGATTTATTGCGCGTTCGGGTGTCTGACATTCATCGTGGTGAATGCGCCGACATTTACGGAAATGAAGATAATAAAGGTAAACATATTGAATTAAACCTGTAGACCGCTGGTACGCCCGGCCATGGAGTTACTTTAAGCTAATTACGTCTGTATATGTTATAAACACGGTCACTTGAAAACAAATTGAACTTTCAATTTCAAATTCGGACTCCTTGTGTAACTTGAAGACAGCCACATAATATAGCTGTCTTTTTTTGCGTATAGTGCTTGACGGGGTATTACCAGTTACCCATATCTCACGGAGATGTACCTTACAATTACATCTCATATAAAAACATTTTCAAATGTTAAACAATGGACAGACTGTTAGGATTCGTCCTCAACGATTACACGCCTCAATCTATTTATAATCAAATTATAGCAATCAAGGTGCACAACATTAATAGCTGAGCAGCTGGGGTTTTACTTCGTATTTAAGCTTATTTCACTGATAGCGGACCCGTTGCGTAGCCCAATGGGTGAAGCAAATCACGATTGACGCTTAACCTATTATGTGAATATTTACTTGATTTAGTGTTAAACATTCGCAAATCCACATATACTGTAGCCAAAACAAGGGGCAAGTTAAAACTCTGTGCTGTTGCGTGCATGGCCACAGTCTTTTCGTGTTAAAGGAAGCAAAGCAAACAAAATTCTGTTCCGTCAAAAATAAATAAATGTAGGTGACGCTCAAACCCCCTTTACAGGATACAGGGTTTTCTTCCGCTAACTATTTCGACATCGCCCGCCAAATCTCGGGAAATGTAGAACAGGATAAAAGACACGGTTATTCTTATGATCGCGCAAAAACTGAATAAAATCTACCCGGTGTGTTTCGACGTCACAGACTGCATATGTCAAACTCTATCTAAACAGGATGGGTCATAACCATAACGTTATATAAGACACTTTGTATTTAAAATAAAGCTTCAAGTAATTTTAATTATGATAAAATATAGAATTATTGTAGTTGAGAGGGCAAGCAGCTTACCCCTGGAACAAAAACCTACGTAGACCATTAATTGTAAGAAGCGTTTAAGTCACACGCTTCCGTTTGAACCGGACATAAATATTTCTTATTCTAAGTAAGCTGGACACATATCATGTATTTGAAGTGAAACATATATGCCAAGTGTTGTTGAAAGTACACCTATATAGGCCTGGTAAAACAACCTCGGGAATGTGAAATCAAGCATAAATAAATGGATACAGTCTGGCTATGTCCGTATATCTACAGTCACGTTGAATGTGTTCAGTTGTACTAATAGAGACAAAACACACATATATTATCTACGCCTCCGACTATGTACAGTTTATAATATACAATCGACAATAGTTTTACAAGCTTAAATACACTATCTTTATTTGTACAAAACATATATGGAGTTGAATAGAAGGCTAGTTTTCTAAATCAATTGTTGTTGCGGGCAGTGTTGCTCTGAAAGTTTCCATGTTTAAATTAACTCTGTCGACAAAACAAAGCCACAGTACGTAAGCTCGCAATTGACTCGCGATTAAAACTCACGTCGTACTCAGTTTATCTCGTATAAGAGGCCCGGCGTGCAGCTCACTAAATAATCTATGTCACATAGATTCGTAGCCTATAAGTAAAGTTGAACTGTATACTGTCATATTACGCGTGTGTCGTTATATCTTGAAGAAATGACAAGAGAACCATTTCTGTTTGCCTCCACCGGGATTCGAACCCGTCGTTATATATGTTTGTTTAATATGCCATAGACAATACCAGGGATGGGAAAGCTTACAATATTTGTCCAATTTTTTCCTGCAGGCCATTTAACACAATGTTAAATTCTGTGAAACTCTACAGCGCAATCTCAATTCTTACCGGAATTGTCCTGCAAATGTTTACATATTTCCACCCCTGAATACGAACCACTAACCTTTAGCTTTATGTAAACACAGGACACATCAGTGCAGAATATTAATAATACTAGTGGAGACCAGATCGGGGTCATTTAGATGCTTATAAATAGTTGGCCTGTTTGGAATTGTCTACATAATATTGCTGTCCTAAATATACAGCTGTATATACATTTTCAGGCATCGTTCGTATTGCCCGTGAAGCCGGGAACTACCAGGCTTCTAAACCAATTAGTATTGATTCTGCAAACGTCTATATAACTTTAGTATTATAAATAGTATAGGCCTACTGTGGCATAAGGGTTGTATATCAATTTTCTAGCTGGCGGGAAGAGAGTTCATATTGTCTCAAGTCTTTTTTTCTTGTTTTGTTTGCTTAATATTTTACTAAAACCCTGTGGGTCGATTTCTGGAGCAAAATCTCTGGATAAAGAAATACGGAACACCTGTGTAACGAGAAACTTCACGACGCTAATATGTATAGATAGGTCCATAGAGCTAAAGTACACGTGACTCTATACAGATTATATAGATGGCATCAGAAAGGATTTATTGTTTCGCAGTGTGTGGTGATATGCATGCAGCTCTTGAAACTGTTGTTTAAAAGCTATATGAGTTCAAAACTTGATCCACTAGCCATAGATGTTACAGCTTCTGCTTTCAATTAGGTGCTCTTTAAAGCACACTATAACAATCATTACACAATAACTGCTAATGGCCTCTATTAATCTATAAATAGCTATAAGTAAAAATAGTATAAGCCTTTTAGCCTATTAAACATTATATGTATGACTATATAAAACATTTGATGATAAATCCCGGCTTAATGGCATAGAACTGTTCAATACTATTTGTAGATATGTTGTTTTTATAGCGCTTACTAGCGCTATTAAAGGGTCAGACACTGGTAGTCAGTTAGGGCGTATGGCTAAATTTGTACAGTTAAGACACATTGATACACTCAGGGATTAATCTTGGATAGCCCAGGTATCGCTAAACAAATATATATTATCGACCATACAACTATATTGCCATTAAGAAAGTTTATATCTAACACAAACATATG
Source organism: Mopalia muscosa (assembly GCA_031763545.1). Lineage (NCBI taxonomy): Eukaryota > Metazoa > Mollusca > Polyplacophora > Chitonida > Mopaliidae > Mopalia > Mopalia muscosa. Next base: position 2,848 of record JARFOD010147246.1, on the reverse strand, counting down.
TAGTTAAAAAGGCTTATATAGGTAGGTATTTTATTATGTAGCAGCATTATATGTCTTATGGCTTACCTCAGAAAAAAGGCCGCCCCGCCACGTATGTTGATTAAAAACCGTATCTTGAAATCTGAAGTACTATAGACCGTGATCTGTGTAGCAAAAAGACTGGTGTGTTTATGGCCGTGAACCGCGTGTTGAGTCTATTTGAATGGAAATCCACAGCCCCTTCTTCCGCGTATTCGACCGGCTTAACACCAATCGAACGTCCTGTTCTGATTATGACGTGACTATGCTCGATTGTCACATGGTAGTAACCGGATACGGGTATTGGCGTTGCTATGCGTTCACGAGACTGCGCCATCCATTATGGCTGCGGGCAACCCCATTATTTCTGTTTATTTGTATAAAAATAGAACGTTAAGCTTGTTAATTATTTACTTAGTTATGGCGTACAAAACAGGTGAAAATGGGCGAGCACATTACACTGGTATTATTTTACACGTGTGAAACGTTCTACTATGGTATTGAATAAAGCGAGAAGCAAGGAATAACTTTGTTCTGGTATTAAAGTATGCACGTGGGTTATTTTCCACGTGTATTGTAAGCTCATCTCGACGATCAATAGAGTAAGGTTGTTTCGCAATCGGCTATTTCGTAACATTTCTAATTGAGCGTGTACCTCACCCGTCTCTTAAAATATCTTATTTATTAATTATTATATAATTTGATGCTAGAAAACTGGTAAGGTGATTACCCACCAAGAGAAAGAACCGTATTAATAAACGTAAATAAAAAACACATGCCCATTGACAGTACTACTAATAATAATAAAATAAAAACTGTATTTAAAGAGAGTTCACAGTTTTGACGATACCTGGTAAGCTGCAGATTATCTAACCCAGCGCCCTCGTACTGTATATGTGTAGGCCTATACCGTTTATGGAGCTTTTACACGCACACATACACAAAATAACAAAATAAAGCAATACATTAAAAACATCAATAGTTTATTGACTTTGTTTTACACAGGTAAATAAAAAGGTAAAGAGATAAAGCCGACATAATACAAAACGCAAACCTCCCTACCTATCCTATAGGCAATATTGTTGTTACATATTGTGCAATATTATGTATGAAAAAACACATTTTCTGAAGCTACATTTGTGCATTTTAATATTTAATTAAACTATAAATAAAAAGGGCAATCAGCTGGAATAGCGACAAAGAAAAGCGAATACCCAGGTAGCGAAGAAACGAGGCAGCAATGAAGCGAAACATCCCAGGAAGATAGCGAGATTTCTTCTTAATGGGCTTTGAGATAAACAAAATTACTCAAGACAAGCTTTATGCCGGATGATTTATTTCATCATATCTTTACTTCTCTCTAACAAAGGAAATTAAAATAACAAAGAATTCTCATGTACGGCGTAACGTCAGTCTGAGAAAAATATGGCTGTAAACGGTAACGTCATGTTTCAGACACGTGTCTTTTCAGTTGTGAGAAACTCTGGGTGAATATGTCCATGATCAACCATTGTGTATAGTTTTTGTTCGGACGACGGGCTTAATATTTATCAATTTAGTTTCCGTTGATGATCCATGCAGGCACATATTGTACTAGGTTAAAGCGTTTCGTTTTGTTACAAACATTATCATCAAGAAGTTTTCCCATAATGCTTCATTTTTAAAGTTGCGTTTTTCTAAAAAATATTCTTTTTTATTTATAAAACTGGGGTTCAGTCCCCAATGCCGGTTAGCTTATCATTATGGCAGTTGCATACTTCTAGTTAATAAACTTCTGATACTATCTATAGGCTACTAGGGCCTAATACCAAGTTAAAATAACCTTATGTTGGATGACATTAAATTACATAAAATTTCTAAAATGACGTGGCGTTAATTTCTTTCTGATACAACATCATGTAAAAGCCATTTCACACCAGACACGACGCGATGTCGCGCTGATCTTCCTCACACTAGCCGCTGCGCGCACGACAGGCTTCGTTTCATTTTGTAACCATCAAGTACCATCTATCTTTTTAAAGCAGGCTGGGAGCTTTGGGATAAACCCACACCATTAAAAACTTACCGGAAGTGACGGAGGTGCTCTCCCTTTCCAATAAGCCAAAGGAGCATGCATACAAAATTGAAATGGGTTATGTAAGTCAACATAAAATTGAACAATTTTATTCATTTAAAAATTATTAAACTTGTTAGTATCGTTCTAATTTGTTTGATTTGGGTGACTGTATGGTATCCTTAAAAAACAATTGGATTGATATTCAACAGAACGGCAACAAAGCATAGTTCCGGTGTATTTATACAGTTGTAATCTGTCTTTCTACGACCGCACAAAATACGCTAAAATAACGTGTATCACTACATGTAAACATTCAAAATGGCACTAGGTATATGACCAAGCGGGCTATACGTAAGCCATGGAGGTAAGACAGCGACGGTTTAAATCAAATGGCTTCGTTTCGATGCTTTAACAGTGTTTGAGTCGCAGAGGCAAAGATGTCACAATACAAACCAATATCGTCATAGCTGCAAGACACTTTTCATTCCTGTACTTTTACATTGGTAAAGTCGCTCAGACAATGACAGCCAAATGCAAACGAACAACGTCACAATGTTACGTTAGAGAACATGTGACTGCAGCGTGACTGTAGCGCGACAGTAGCCTCTAGTATGAACTTTATTACATAAAAAGTAGTGTTTTTCATTATTTTCAGGCAGCGCGACATTCGCGTCGCGTCTGGTGTGAATTGGGCTTAAAGCCCATGTCACACCAAACCGACGAGACCCGACTCGGCTCAACTGGCCAGTTGTGTCTAGTTGAGGACAGTTGATA
>JARFOD010147245.1:721-44235 GCA_031763545.1 Mopalia muscosa | reverse complement strand
CAGCACTAGCCAGACACTCGAGGTCCAGTCCCAGTGGAGGTAAGCAATATTTTCTGCCCTTATTAAATACTCATTTTCTTTAAGCTTTTGTTTCATGTGTTCTTCTATTTTCATTTGGATTCCCAAACCAATAGTCAGTAGTAAATGGGCTGCATAAATTCAAGTCGTGTAACATAGGCCCTAAAATTATACAGCTAAACCCCTGTAACATGTTACTTAAAATTGTAGCTCTGAATTAAAAACTGTGGTAATGTACAGTCTTATGGTTTAAGTGATCAATTACTTTTTTTGTAACTTCAGAGTTGAAATGCTATTTCGAGCGATCTAGGGGCACCGCACAAATGTTTTCCACGCTACCCACAGCCATGGTAATGGGGCTGACCTGTGCTCTGCCCTTCTCCGGAAAATAGTCAGCCGGACGCTCACAATCGAAAATTACATTGAGCCAATTCTATCGAAAATGAGATTGAGCACATTTTATCTAAAATTACATTGAACAAATTGTATCCAAAAGGACATAGAATCACTCGTTCCGAATAGTCAGTGATACTAAGTTTTTTAACCTAATTCCAACAGCGCAAATGACCTTTTAACCGTTTTAAAGCGGCAGCTTTTTTCGAATTGTTTTGCACGTTGAGACCATAATATTGGTCCGTAATCTCCTTTTTGTTTTCTTTGAAAGGTGAACCTAATGATCTTCATCGGTTGGAATCTTATTCACACGACTGTTCTTTCGCTTATGGCGGATCTTAGGCCATGTCCGAATTTTGATCAGATATTATAATTTCTAAATGCTTAGCAGGTTTTTAGATCCGAACGAGCGACTATAGCCCTTGGTCTATTCCTGTGATGGACAAGTCTCGAAGGCTGGTGACGTGGCTCGGGGCTTCTTAAATGGAAAGACAACTTTTTGCATATTTTCAAAGAGAAACATCTGTACTGGACTTGCCTTCGATTATGTATAGCCGGTATGAGTTAATTTAGCAAGCGGGACTAACGTCATTGCTCGAAAACACGGTTGGTCACCAGTGTGTCCGTTTGCTTATGGATGCATTGGAAGGCATCTGTAACAACACGCCGTATACACAAGCATGGTCATCCAAGCTCAATGTTAATCTGTTATATACATATCAAAATAGCTCTTTGGTTTAGCATGTTTTAGTATATACCAAGTTTATATGTACCAGCGGTTGTTTGCTGTTGTTTTCCCCCTTGGGCACGAACTCTGCACTTTCGGCTTTGTATGAAAGCATCTGCCAGTGCAGGCAATAAGGGACAGCCTCGACTAGATGATATTACTACCGTGTTTTCGAACAATGACGTCAGTTCCGCTTTTTAAATTGACTAATTAATGGCTATAATAATTCGATTGCAAATGCAATACACCTGGTTGTCTTCGAAAATAAAAATAATAAGTTTATTTCACAAAACAGTTGACTTTCCCTTTAAAGGGGTATAAGCCTATACAAAATTCCGGGCCACTTTCATTCTCAGGTTCTCCGACCCCAATAAAGGTCCCCTCTATGTCTTCAGGCCCCTGGGTTAGGATACAATATAGGTCGATTTATTCACAGATCTGCATTTTTATATTATTCGTCAGTTTTGAATGGCTGATCTCCAGAATATACCAACGTTTAATATGGGACAATATCAAACAAATCAATAACGACTTTTTACAAATTTCACAGTTTATTTGTCAATGATGAATGTATTGTTAAATGATGCCTACATGATGCACGTGAATAAATACGGACATTCTATACACAACAGTAATTGCGCTTATAAATATGTATCTTTGGCTTACACAACAGTATAACACACGATATGTTTACATCAACGTATTGTAGACATTCTTTCTTTACATATGAACTAAATCAGGAGTGACTCAATATAGGCACGAGCCAGTAAATAACATACTACTAGCCAGATCATATTAGAGGGCAAACGTAATTGACATTGAAATGAGGTAAGGTGTTTGTCCTATAATATAAACGTTATACCTCTGTGGAGTACTGTTCAACAATATATATCTAATTTATTTTAACGTGGATGCCTTTGCAGTGCTTTTAAGAAGCATATGGATGAAGCACAGTGGGAGAAACTCAGTGCTCATCCTACACAATTGTGGGGTTAATCAGAGTAAATGACTTATGCTTCACAGTTTAGTAAGCCAATAAGAAGTGGATTTATTTTTCTTAACAATTAAAGTCAATAGTCAAATGTTACCATTTGCACATATTTAGATTCGATCAGGTTTAAAACTGGATAAAATAATTCTCAATGTCGTTCGGTGGGCAAAGTTCTGGCTTGGGAAGATACAGGTTTTAAAGTTAAACTTGTTTAGGAAAACAATTTATAAGGAGATGGATTTACATCATAAGTCAAGTAACGAACTAACTGCAGACACGAGCAACACCGTTTGTAACGCCGTGGCTCGGCCATGCAGATGAGAAATCAACAAATAAAATATGCTTATAAAGTTTACCCCCCAAAATGTAGTATAAATTCAGGAAACTACCTGGGATACCTATTTACAACCATAGTGACTATCGAGTTAATAACGTGCTGAAATGCTTTGTACTAGAAGACATTTCGTTAAATAGATGGACAGTAACGATTTGAGGAAGCTAATTTATGCCGTAATCATAACAATAAATAAGTTAGCAAAAGCAAATTAATCGTAAGTGGGACTCGACTTGTGAATTAGGCCTGTTCAAAACAATAAACTGTTTTTGAACCTATAATACGCAACATCTAACTGGCTTCATTAAAACGTCTACAGACGATAAACATAGCGCCAACATTGTATGGTATTGAGAACGTCTTGACAATCTTGACGGCAAGATCACATTATGCATTTGGAGTCCAAGCCCATTACATTATGTGGATGCTTTATTATGTAACCACAAAGCTGTTCAGAAACATAAAGTAGGCAAATGACTGGACATTGTCCCTGTTCAGCGGTACCTGTCTTTACTTATATAATTGATCGATTTTGAACTCTTAAAGTTGTTGTACAATTAACTTGTTTACAATATACACAAAATAACACATATATTGCGAGAGGAATAGTAGGACGACATATTGACCACGTCTTTTCTTAAAATACATTTACACTACATTGATTCGGTTGGCCGTTTGGGCTTGCCCTGTATTTTTACCCTGAACAGCCAACTTAGGGAGGTAGAAACTAAATGAGTTATAAAGAAGTTCTGAGGGTAACTAAATGTCTACAATGACAGCATTAGATAACCGTTTGTCTCCAACACGACTTTAAATGGGATTCTCTTCATCACACATTACAATCATTGTGGATCGGAACTTCTGAAAGGGGTATCCGAAGTCCCCGTTCTTTCCCACAGGCATAGCTAATTGGTATGCTTCTATACCCCTGAGACATCTTATGTGCACTTTGAATTTCCAATGGTGGACTCAATGATGGATTTGTAACATGAACATTTGCGTCTTGTAATACTCCCCCATTAAGATATCATTCTGGTTGGCATTGTCTTTACGGATACATTGTATCCGAGTCGGGATATGTAAGCCAACAACAGCAAGGGCCAAGGGTATTTACTGCGAATGACCTAAACCAGTGTTCCTTACATATACGCTGAAAACCGTCCTACACCAGAGCATCCAACCCCGTTTAGGCATTAGACCCTGTCCCCAATGCACAACACCACAAGGAGAACTAATCAGTATTTGACACTGGGTTCATTTCACCCACATCGCATTGGAGTTGTTCGCTGAAGTCCACTTTAGACAATAGTCTATAAGTAAATGGACGAAGCTAGTCAGACACAGGCAGTGGATTAAAATCATTGGCCCAGTTTGCCCTTAAAGAGGTTTATCACCAGAGCAATAATTAATTTTCTTTATAAATAATACGTAGCACGACAGTAGGACCAATCCAGTTCAGTTTACTGTCGCTTTCTGGTATGTAGTTCCCTTCTGTACATGTTAAGTCCAAATACAGCCAATGTTTGTAACTCTACATCCAGTAATGCGTTCATGACTAATCTATGTAACCACTTCACCTGTTAGCAGCCAATTTCACTGACAAATGCTCACACTGCAAGTGTTTCCTGGTCCTCATTAGCGACCTATTCTGGTTAACAGGATTGTCCCACGTTTGCCATACAACTGACACAAGCTGACCATCATATAAGTTCGGTTTGAAAATGATGCCAGAACAAATTTGTCCACAACTTACAGCTGTCCCTTCTGTGCTTTGATGGAATGCATGCGACCTTTTGGTCATCGCATTTATGATTGTGAAATCAGCCATGAAGATGATAGAATAGTTATTCCAAAATAACGAAAATACTAGTAATATTTTTAACTGAATCTTGATATTCACTAAGTATTCCAACTATCCAGACTGATTTCGTCAAGATTTCATAGTCAACTTTATCAGATGGACAGAGAAAGGGTACATATACTCCTCACAAGACTAAGTTAAGCCTTTTTCGAACGACGTCGCGATTTTCGAGATTTTTTGGAGTGTCTCCTAATTTTAGAATCAAAAATTTTTTCAAAGTCTTCTTGTCCCAAGCCGTTAGGGCCAGCTTGAAAGCGTTTTGTGTCCTCTTTCTTTATAAACTGATAGCACTTTTCTCGTCGATGGGCTTTGAAACCCTTCACAGGTTTTCCATTACCACGGAATCCAACATACCACTCACTAAAGGCTGCAGACTGAAACTTGGTGTAGTTCTCTTCGGTAATCACTTCCCGAAACTTGCACTGGATACTTTCACCATGATGCTGTAAATCAGGAAAGAGAAAAAAAAGATGAAAATACAATAACAGCACTATATCGAATCTTTATGTACCCTATCAACATTTCACAAGAAATAAATCAATTAGGTAATGTCTTATCAATTGAATAATTCGTTGGTTGATTAATTTGTTTTTTGTTTGTTTATTTATTTAGTTATTTACTTCACAGTCAAAAACTTGTTGATCTTTGAAGCTAGAGGTAATGATGCTGGCGAGGCTGACTCTTGAAAGTACATGAACTGTGGCGTGAGGAATAAAGAGGTCAGAAACGTGTCTGTTCCTACCTGTGTCATGCAAGCCTTGAATTCTTGTAAACCAAAATATTTATCTTGTGGCGGTTTACTTTTTTCCAACAAATTTGTGTTTTTATTGATGACAACCAAACAAATGATCGCGCTTCTCTCTTCTCAGAACGTAAGCAATGTGTAAGAGCACACATGCAGAGACCGGCAATTCCTTGACCCAAGTAACAGCTTTTGTGTGACTAGAATCTTACTTTACGGAAAGAATATGAGATTCGCCTTTGAATTCGAAAATATTTCCTGAAGCGGATTGGTGTTAATCAGAACACAAATGAAAAATTACCTGATATCAATATCGTGTGAATTAAAAACCAAATGGTATTCTCACGAGAGTGTCTATAGTGGACGAGACAATGACACTTCTCATACACAATGCCAGGCCATCGCTCATTAATTTCTGCCAGCTTTGGGGTGCCCTTTGCCATAACTAAGCAAAAGTAGTTCAAAACAAGATGGCCCGGGTGTGCCTTAGAGTCAATGTCTCGACATAGGAAGTAGAATCGCTAATATTTTAAAATGTTAAAAATCTTGTCTTGTACCTATGCATTGTGAGGTTTGAGTGTAAGAAGGAATAATGACTTCCTTAAATCTCAGAGGTGGACACTATTTGGGAAATATCCAGAGCTTAGTCAAGCAGAACATCAAACTAAATGGTTTTAGTCTGAAAACAAAATTAAGCATTTACAGGCCTGTAGTTGAGGCAAAAGCTACGACCAATTCAATGGGTTGAATAACGCAGAGTATGGCATGCTGTTATTATGCCCAGTTGGTATTTGACGAACGGTTGTCTGATGCTTATCTGATAGTTCTATAATTAGAAATAACAAGATATTTGCTTTACGAGAGTTATATCTGCAAGATCACTTATCTTTGAGCCATCAAAACACCCTTGCCTAGGGATTTGTCAAAATTAGGTGTGATTTGAGGAAAATTTATATGACCGATCGACAAATACATAGGATCACATAGTTTAAGGCTTGTTCCTGTTACTAACATAAACGACAAGATTACACGGTATGAGCTTCGGTTACTATCTTAAAGAGTATATGGTAGACAGGCAGACAGCTAATCGCTTGTAAACTTCTTTTCAAGAGTTGACAAATGGCTTTGGGTATCGCTAACCTTAAGTCTATCACCGGACACCGTTCATTATCATCCAAACTGAGATAGATCTTCCTAATTAAAGACTCTCTTATATTACCGCTTGTTTAACACACAAGTATTTTGGGCGATTATTTCAGGTTTGAAGAGGCACATGGAAAAGTCCAAAGTAATTTATAGTTGATCTGACGTTTCTTTGTTAATGTGTTTTTTCTCCCAAATCTTTTGCCATCATGATAGTTTCGATACAACCTATTGATATTATGAACTATTGCAGCTGCCTGGTCATCCCCATCTCAAGTTTACTCACCCGAACAATCAACTTTCCAGCTTTGTTAAAACAAAGATAACGTTTTGTTGTTTCACTCTTTATCTTGATATAACCATCGTGGTTTACAGTTTCCAGTAAAAGTTTAGCTGAAACAAAAAGAGTAAACACAAACATTTAACTTCGGTGTTAAATAGCAAGATCATAAAACCTCAAATATAAGTTGGAGTGTCTCATCTTTACTAAATTCTTATAATATCAATGATAATGTAGCAGACAATGTAGTCAATGACATCCTTGAATGTTTATCGTCTTCGGGTCACAGAAGGTTACAGTCTATATTCTACACCAATTGTACAGTTAAGAACCAAATCCGTATTAAAGAAACTAAACCATACAATTAATGAGGGAGATAAAAAAAAAATTGCCATATACAAAATAAAAGTTCTCATTTATTTCAATTGCACGAGAGAAAAGTAATTTTCATTTAAAGAGAAGATTTCTTTCTGAGCTGTACCGGATATTGTAGATAATTCAGTAGACTAGAAATCGTTTATATTTGAGTTAGGGATAAATGACTTAGAATTGATATGACATGGAGTGTCTCGACGTCGCCCAGATAGACAGACAGATAGACCGTGACCTTTGGTCATGATCCTTATAGATCACATCAAAACAGAACACAATTGTTCTCAACTCATTTCAACTCTTATAAATGTCTTAGGAGATAATTGACTATTATATGTCCCTGCCACATTGTCTATATTCTATTAAGCATTTTGAAGCAGGCATAACTTCGCAATAATTTCTCATTCCATCTGAACAATGAGGCAATTTGCTTGAAGTCAAGAACATGCCATAAATTCCTGATATAATGTTGGCCTAGAATGACTGTCACGTGATAAGATCTCCTAAAATAAATTGGCAGTTATACAGTTATCAGACCCAAAGTAGGGGAATACACATAATAACGATTGATATTCCATATCACATAGATAGGCATACGTGTTGGTCCTCTTTATGGAGACAAATTATTAATTTCACAATGTCGAGTGTTTGACGTTAAATTTGGGTTCTGAGTATTAATTTTTAATCTTCTCTTTAATGTTTAAAAAAATGTTATATTCATATTTTTTATCAAAAATTGTGATTTCTTTGAAACGTTTTTGGTGCATTCTAAGCTATACCAGTGTCATTTCACTGAGAGACTCTTTAGGCACAGATGACTGACGTATCATCCAGTGCTTGTAGCTACACAGTCCGCATCCATGATAACTAAACACGGGAAGATTTGTTACCAGCTAGACCGCGAAGAATTAGAGAACAGCGACGCAATTTTGAAGTGCAAAAATAGCCAAAGCCACTTTAAAAGAGAACTTTTCAGACAGACACAAGCATGCAGTCGTACCTGTTTGAGGCTGACTTTATTGCTAACCTTTTTTTTCAAGTTGTCGAGCCTCAAGATGAAATCGTGGTTGTCAACCAGCCACATCACAATTAGGAAATAGACCATCTCACAACAAACTCCAAATAGTGTTAACCTTAGTTGTCTTTGTATCAGTATTTATTGAAGTCATATCACACTTTTTGCATTTCTCAATTAACAATTAGTACTAATATCACCAATGGTGTACATTTGGTCTTTGAATGTCAGAGAGTATGTAAAAGAGAGGGTCTGTCGACGAAGGTTCAATCAACAAACATTCGTTGTTTATATATGAATCGTTTTGTTTTTATAGGCTGACAACAGATTATGGTTTCTCAGAGGATGGCCAAAACAGGGTTAATACGGTCATTAAGTTAGGGGCGTTTCATTCTGCAGTTGTTTACGTCTATCGAAGCCCGCCGCCGTTTAACTGTCTGGAAAACAACCCTGTTAGGAACCAATCAACGTCTTCAGGTTTGTTTCTTTATTTGTCTGTTTGTTTGATTGATTTGTATTGAACGTCGTACTCAAAGGTATTATACTTATAAGACGACGGCTTGTCCATTTAGCATTGTTCCTTGCCTAATAAAGGTGGAAAACCGGTGGGAAACCTCGTTGAAACCGCCCCCGCGATTGTCCGAGCAAAATCGTGCGACCCACTCATACATTATATAACTGAGGGTCGACAGACGAATTCCATTTCGTGAAGGTTACATAGAAGTGAGATCAGTGGGATCAGCAGGACCCTCACTGTCTTTATGATGTTCAAAGATTGAAAATAGTCCGTGAATTCATACCAAAGTTCTGTGCTCACAACACAAACTGAGGTGAATATTTTTTTTTTTTTAAATTATGCCATTGCGAACATTTCGTTTTTTTGGAATTTGGAGATATCTACTCAAAATGGCCACCTTAGCGAGTTGAAGCTAGAGGACAAGTTTCAAGTAAATCGGTGAACTTGTTCTCAAACTGTCTGGTTCATAGCACATACATGCAGGCGCCAATATTGCTAAAATTACGCAATGACAAAGACGTTGTTTTGTAATTTGGTTAAATGCAAGCCTATCCTTCCTCTTAAAAAAAGAACGCTTAATTCCAAGAGTATCAATCAATATGTTCGCAAGTTACGCATGTTCGCAAAACCTAGGAGTGAATATTGTAAAATTCTTGAAAAATAGAAGTGTATCACTGACAATTTTCGCAAGTTACACCCATTTACAAATCACAGGAGTGAGTATTGTTGAATTTTGGAATGGCGGCTATTTTGTTTTATCCAATTTGGTGCAATGCTATCCCACCTGTCGTCTTAATAGTAAGAAGCTATATTTAAAGTGCCAAGTAAATGTGTGTACTTTAACTTATTACAAAACATATACAAACATGAATATTGTTAAAGTATGCCAATGACCTAATGCATTACATAATTTGGTGAAATGCCAAAACGGTCTGAACGGGAGATTGGTACAGTACAAGTTTCCATTTAATCAATGAATTTGCTCTGAAATTATCATGTTCGCCCGACATAGGAGTGATTATTGTAAATATACAATGAAATCTATTTTTTTCAAGGAATTTGGTGAAATTCGTTATCTTAACACAACACACATACGAAAACAGGAAGTTAATCCGGGGATTTATTCTCTTCTTGTGGTGTACACAACACATACAAGCATTAATGCGGCAAAATTATGCAATGGGGGCCATTTTTTAACGGAATATGGTGAAATGTAATCCCATATGCCGTATTAACAAGAGAAAGCTACATACATAACTTTGAACTGAATGGTGAGTGGTGAATTTGATTTCAAACTAGCCTGTTCTCCATCATTTGTGACAGACGGGCTAACACCGAGTAGCCCACTACTATAAGAGCTAGGGATACAGAAAAAGACAAAAAGACAGTGATCACACTGTCCTCTTTATAATAAAACAAATTTGAAGGTTCTATGATGAACCGTTTTCGAGAACCAAACCAGTCTCTATGTGGAATCTGCCACAATCTGAATGCATTTTAAGATTTTAGTTGAACTTGGGTGCTAAGCCAAATTTATAGTTCTATTGAATAGTCGGCTACTTGGGTGTAACTCACATGTTCACCACTCACCACTAAGACTACGCATCCACATATAACAATACACACTAAGCAGCATAGTTTTCTGTAATAATGCCATTAATCTCTGACACACTGACAATGGCTCTGCATTATATGCTCACTGATTCATGGGCCCAAATGAAACTATTTCTCATCAGAAATTGAGAGTAGATTTTTCATAATCATATGCTTTGAATGGTTTAACTTCATCTTTAAATTTGACGTTTTAGCCTAAGGATTCAGCAAAGTTGTTAGCAGTTTACTAAGAGGGGTATACCGTTAAATATATTTGGTACAAGGAACGACATTGAATGGCCGGCAGCCTTGTGCATTCAACCACTAGTTTCTCTGCTACCACAATTATACTGGGCCAGACTTCTGTAGAAAACTCTCATCTATACCTGTGAATGGGTATCCCTGCACACAGAGGAACACACTGTTCAACGTTATACTTTCATTTATTTCTACTGAACCACTTGTTGCTCTACATTCTTTGGTACATGTATTCAAAATGCAATTCACTCTATAATACATTCATTTTTTTTTTTTCAACAAAATAAAGATATGCATTCGGGCTCCTGGGTGAGTTTTAAAGGACTCCCCAAACAGACACGGTTCTTCAATGATCCTATTTGGTTTAACTACATATCACATTGACTACAGTTTACACATACATACTTAACACAGAATAATTCCCTCGTTTAAACAAATATTTTATGACAGCTTATACATGTCTGCTGGAATCCATTAAAGTATAAATGTATAATATCCAGTTCATCAGACACGAGTAAACGAGTTAATAAATTCCATTGGAACATACTTTACACAAAATATATATGATGATCATATTTATTTTCTCGGATAAGATTTATTATCTGCTTTTATTATTTATACAAAAATAAAATATCAGGTTTTCATCACACATAAAACTGATATTCCACTAAAATGTAACTTTTGTTTGATTACTCTCTGAACTTTGACCCTTTTCTGCTCATCTCAGTTTGACAGATTAAATAGACGACTTCAATGGAGATTGCACACTGCTGCAAACACGGATAAACGGAATTCAGAATTGACCAGTTCAGTCCTATTCTTATTATTTATAAACAGATTTCATTAAATCAGAAAACGAGATGATTGCTTATGTAAAAAAAGGCAATAATGGTTGCCTTTTTCATTCACTTTCTATTCGCGATTGTCACAGCTGTTTGATCGTGATCGTCAACATTGAGCTTTTATAACAAAATATGGAATCGCGCCTCTGGGAGTTCTCCAGTGAGTGGAGGTCTGATAAAGATTACGACACTGACTTAAGCTAACATATAAGAAATATAAAGCTAGTTAAATAGCAAATACGGATATCTTAATCATGCATATACTAAGCCACGATTCAAACCTGTTAAGGTGAAGTAGTTTCAAATTAAATAGACTATACACCCTTTCATTGACGTTTGAATACCATAAATATTGCTCGTGCCAATAGTGGAAAAGCAAACTCACTAGCCTAAACACTTAGCGTCTCATGGTTACCCTTCAACCATCTTTCAAGCAGTATTTATAGTATTCAACTTTCACTGTGTGATATCCATTATATTTTCATTTTTTCGCATCTTTTGTCTTTCAATGTAGTGACTGGTCAAATTATCAATTACTTCTGCCGATCTCAACGATTGTCTTTATTGCCTGCATTGTCTGGGCGTATATAATCATAGTATTGTCTTAGGGTGACTTCTTCTTTTTCCATTGAATATCCTTATACATATATCAAGAATATGTACAGAGACTTCCAGAGTGAGCAAAATACCTACATCAGCAAGGATTAATTTCTATGCATTTAGTTCGGTTTTTCTGCTAAGAAAAAGTTAGACAATCTGGCAAGGGATTGCCATCTATCATGTGTAAATAAGACAAGGCTAAAGTAACTTGGATAGCTAAGACAAAAATAATGTTGTTTATTTTTAAACGCATGAGAAATAATTGCGCAAAAATAAGCATAAAAGAAACTCATTTATTACCACGTGCTGTCTGCATGTTTTTCTGGCAACTAGGTTGATTTGCCTGTTTAACTGGACTCCTACACTTACAAAAAACTAACTTGTTCCTACAAGTTGTCTTTCGTAGCCATTCGATAGTCTTCAACTATTCTCTCAGCTAAAGCTATTTTACTCCAATATATTTGATTCGTCAACCCCTGCGATTTGTATGGTGAAATTGCTAATAAAATAGCCATGTTTAAGTTAACGAATAAATATATCTCCATTGCAGAGGAGAACTGAGAGATGGTTTTAGGTCTAAATCTAGGTCTCTCGGCAAAGCCTAGTGCATCATTGCAATTTTAGAAGATTTTTTAGAATAATTAACAAATGTTTTCCTTCCAGCATTTAGAGGTGATAAACACGTGGCTATTGTACCTGATAGAAACACAACTGGTTCTTACTACGGTACCCTCGTCTGAAGTTCGTTTTACTCAACAGACTGAACAAAACGAAAAGATCGGCGGGGTGACAGCTTGCGGTGTAAGACTGACAATGCTACCTCTGTATCAGAGCGCTTAACCATGCAGACTACAGATAGAAGGTATCATGAAAGTTGCCTACACCGAGCCCTTGTACAATGGACTAGAAAAAAACCGCAGGGATATATAATGTCTTGAAGCCAGACGAGATTGTGTATAGATGTTTAAAATACTTTATGGTCTTTACTGACAGCATAAGAAGTAGAATATTGTAATCACTTTTGTATGCGAGTTAAAAAGTATGGGATATAAAAAAAAAAGTAATAGCACAGCGTTTTCATTGTGTAATTCACTGAATGAAACTTAGCACAGGGTTTTCATTGTGTAATTCACTGAATGAAACTTTGTAATTTCGCTAAAGATGAACTCCAAGCGACACAAGTGTTAACACAAGCACGTAAATTCATGGTAATGGCACATCAGAACTGTAGGGCGTTGTGTTTACCATATCATAATACCATTGTCAACTGGAGCTAAACACAGATGACATATTTGAAAACATGCCATTTACAGTCATCCTAACATAAGTACAATGAACATGCGCATTACACATTCAGATCTAATGTAGGACGTAGACATTGGCAGTCTATGGTTCTCTTTTTAATAGAAAAAGTATATACCAAACTATTATGATTGGAATTGATTAGTTGAAACAGGAACATAATTTTTGTTATCGCTGTGAATTAATGTTGTTTGATTGGCCAGTATCTATCGTGGGGTTGTTCTTGAGCCAAAATATAAAAATTGCTTCAAAACAATTTTGCGTTGTCTGTACACAAGGATAAGAAGAAAAGAAAAAAAAAGGTCAAAAGATAAATTCTGTTATTGAAAACATTGGCTGTTAATATCAAACCGTTGCAATTTCTTCCCTTATTTCACATGTCTTTTTTTTTACTGATCTAAACACTAACGATAGTCGTTATGAGAAACATTTTTACCTCTTGTATATTTAGTTCTAAAATCCTGGTATGTTAAATGATGATAAGAAGTATAGAAAATAAGCCCTATATCCCATTCTCACCCTACCAGTTTAGTCACAATGATTTAATGTCTTGCAAACTCCTGACAGGAGCATAATTGGAAACAATCATGAAATAAGCTAGATAGCCAGAGGCAAGATACGGGGAATCCAGAGAAGAACGTCAATTTAAATGCTACAGTATGCAGTTCAAACATACTTTATCAAGACCAAGTGGATAGAGGGGTGTGCGCCCATAATTCGTGCTCCCAGCTCGATCAAAAATAGTTATCCCTTTTAATTGTGTCGAATTACATACATATGGTATTTGCGTGTTGAGTGAACACTAAATGCCAAATATAACGATGTTCAAATCCTACTTAACAGTTTGGAAAACGGCTCGGATAAACGATTAAATTATTGAGAACTAGGGAAAATATGTATACAAATAATATGCGGTAACAACACGCAAATTTCCTGTACTACACTATTTCAAACTTCAGAATGTCTTTATTCTCGATGAATGTCATTTCGTTAAATATGACAATTATGATGACATTGTTTCACAAAAGCTATAGAACATTGGTACCAGAGCCTCTTTTCATTGAAATTATTCAAATTAATATTAAATTTAAATGAAAGAAATGAATTTGTTATATCTTAAAATAAGATATCTTGCCTGTTGATCAAGTAACCCATGAACATTGTTCTACTGGCAAACCTATAATAAAGCCTTAATGAAGTGCTTACCGTATTTATTTCCAAACGATCCCCTTGCATTAACGTTGCGTCTTCCAAAACGAATAGTCAGGAACTTAGACGAGCATCTAGAATACAACTTGTAGCTTCTTACGTAGGGCTCCGTTAGTTCCGTGGGAAGGTTGCCAGCCGAGAAGCCAGGCAACGCATGCATCTGAAGACAAAATAGGCAACATGGTGATAATGTTCGTGTTTAAAAGTGTTATTATGGCTTTCAAGTTTTTATTGATAGACATATTGAAATTATTAATATTATCAATATTATAAGGTTTTCAAGTTTTTAAATCTGAAGGAGTTTCATTATTACCACTTTCAATTTGTTGAAATGCAATCCTATCCGTTGTATTCATTAATTACATTTCACGTTTTAACTTAATCTCCGTGAATTGTCCTAAAGTTATCTTGTTCACAACAGATACGCCAAGAGTACTGTAAAAGTGTGCAATAGAGGCGAGTTTGTGGGGCAAGTTTGGAGTTAATTCATGAAATTATTTGGTAAACATCGTGTTCATGCATGCCCATGAATAATGTGAAATTATGCTATAACGGCCATTTTGTTTTACGGAATTTGGTGAAACGCAATCCCATCCGTAGTCTTAACAGAAGGAAGCTAAATACCACTTTTGAAGTTAATCGGTGAATTTGTTTTCAAGTTAGAGGTCTACAAATATTTGTGACGGAATGACGGAAAGCCGAACGGACGGACGACGAGTAGCATTTCTAAATCCCCCTACAATCAGACAATTTTAAATGTCCATATTCATTGTTCTTGGCAAATTTAAGTTTGGAAAGAAAATTGTCTTAACTTGGTAGTTGATGAAGAAGAATTATGAAAACGTTGGATACATGTATTAGCCATTTACTCTTAGAGTACACATTAGTAGACAGCCCTTAATGCTGAGTAATGCACCTTGCGGATCTATTACAATTTTGCAGATTTTTAAAGTTTTATGGTAATGGTTTGCTGAAATACATTTATGTAGCTGCAGTGGGAATCATTTCCAGGTGCGCTAGAATTTAAGCTACAGGTGGACAGTTTGATATACAGGCCGTGCTACAGGCGGTGACAGCTACTAGCAGACTCGATGTGGGCAGGTAAATGAATATATGCCCTTGTACAGTGGCAGTATAGTTCAGAGTTTACTTTACACCTAGTCACCCCTGGAAAGGTAAAGCTCGTGGAAAAGTGTACCACTGGCCTAATGCCCTCTGGTGCTCTGGGACTCTTTTTGTTTGTTCTGCGAAGCCTGGGACACCTCCTCAGAACTGGCCCAATTACACACTAATAACTCAAACGTTATACCTCTACATATAAACTTATGCAAAATGTATTTAAAACCCACACAAGTAAAATCGCGTTGTGCTTTAATAGCAGGCTATATACCCAATCAGACAACCACAAGATTTGCCGGCACAAAGAATAAGAGGCATATAAATTAGGAATTAAAACGGGAAGAATAGACAGGAGTGCTGTTGGGATGCGATGGTTCAGCCGTTGCGACTTGACTTCGGTAACTGTTTGACACATCATATTTCTTAAATGCAAACCGTAAAATCTGACTATATGTAGTAAATGCAAATAATCATATCCCGCCGTAACAATAGTTGCGAACAATGTAAATGGAAACGAGTTTTGTGCACAGGTAGGATCAAATACCAACCCCAAGGTATTCACTCTCCCTACTATTACACTGCTGAACATTAAAGAGTTTCTAGTGAACTGTTAATCTATGTTAGTACTTAGAAAGCAGTATTTAAAACCACCCAAGATATGAAACCCGAAGCATGCGATATTGATGGTAATCGTATATACATAGTTAAGCAAGTTGCTCAAACCATCAGTTCGCCGACTGCCGCAATTATTGACCTATCATTTAACAATGGGACAGTGCAAGTAAAATAAAATTGGCTGGAGTAGCCATACTATTTAAATCAGACGACAGGCAAAGTGTGACAACCTACCGCTAAATATATGTATTAGCATGCTTTAGCTAAATCTTAAGAGAAAATAGCTACCAAAATGGCCCCAGAGATCTTAGACTCAATATTATAATTTCAGAGAAAATGGTTTGCATGTGTATTTTAATCCGATCTCAACCAAACTGTTATGTATAACAGCTATTCCATATCGACAACTGAAATGGTAACTAACGGAGTACTCCAAGGTTCCATCCTCAGACCGTTACTTTTATGCACATACAAACATTATTTGAGCAGTGTATTAACCGAACTACATTTACGTACAATTTTATTTGATATGGACACAGGCACCTTTTCAGCTGGCGAGTCTATTGAAGAAGCACTTAATGTTATGTCAACCGAACAGAGTAAAGTGTTAACGTGGTTATGCTGTAGCAGACTTTCTATAAACATTGAACGTGTATCTAGTATCTACCTGAACGAAAAAATTAAACTATACACAACACATATTAGATGCATCGGTAGGAAAATCTCAAATACTGCAGTTATCAACTATAATAAACGTTTGTTAATAGAAAATCACTATATTTGCTGTATTTCATCCATATCTTGATTATTGTAGTCCGTGTCATCATGCATCTCGACTCTCCGATTTTTATCCAAAAACAAACAGAAGGCTACGTGTCATAACACGTTCACACCGATATGAACACACCTCGCCCATATTTTACAAATTACAAATTCTCCCAATAACTCAGCTTCTTGTTATACACAGATACATCTATCATCCCTATCATCTTCAATCTTCGATTATAGCATGTTATTGGATGGTTAACAGCAGGTAGACATAATACTAAAAATACTGCATTAGGTTTGTACAATCCGTTCTACCTAATAAATTTATCATCAAATTATTTAAGGATCCAATGGCCTCGTGAATGGAACAAATTGTCGTGGTTGCCTAAGAAACTGCCAAGTACCTCTGTTAATATGCCTCATTTAAACTAAAGAACATAGATGAGACTCGTCTGTTGTGTATATGTTTATTGTTTATACATACAGTCCATCGGAAAATATATTAAAGTATGTAAATAACATTATTATATTTTCCGAAGTACTGAATGTAGAATTATACTTGTTAAGGACTAAAAACAAGACTCATGTGGTTTCCCCACAGGGTTGAAGGTAGACTTGTTTTTAGCCACTTCTGATGTTAATACTAATATAGTGTTCGATGTTATTCTCTACTTAGATATATTACCTTATTGGTCAATAACGTAAGTTTTATGAAAAATGACTTGTTGACTAAATTGTTGACTTGTTTGTTTGGGTGGTCTTTACCATTGTATTTAAAGGTAGTTCTTTTATATGTCCACTTAGTATTGCCTTGGGCATAGCGCACGACTGTGTTAAAACAAGGAGTCACTATAAACGATTTTACAAAATAATTGTTAATAGGTGGTACCGAATTTGTATTAAAATGTTTGTCACCTAGGGTGTCATTTATTTAATGAAAAAGGATAGATTGGTCAAACACAAACTCGCCAAAATTATAAGTGACTATCTATCACATTAAAGCCCACACTGTTAAAATGGTCTTGGTAACGTTAGCATTTATGTTGTTGATGTTATTTATTTGCAATCTACATCATTGTTTGGTTTAGATCAGCGTATCACTTATAAAAAAAACGTACACAGTGATCGTATAAAGGGTATATATAATCGGATCATGACTAAACTAGGTAATTTTATACGTTAACCAGTCATATCTAACGTTAACTTTACTTTAACCTGTTTTCAAGATAATACAATTTAGCAGTCAGCTTAAGGGAGTCTGCTTCGACATATTAATCAAAATACACACATAATTAGCAAATACGTTATTAAGATTAAGTTTTTATTATTGCAGAAAATGAGGACAAATAACTTATACATTATCCTGAAGATAAAATTGACAGAAACATTCAGAGTTTTCTCAATAAACAATACACAATAAAATCTTAACGAACTCATTTAAGGCGCTGAAAGGAAGATGATATACATACGACTACCCGGTTAACAGTCTATTTCACAACAAGTGATAAAATAAAGTCAGCAGACAAGTAAAGCTATCCTCTTGTCTGGGTATCATAGTGGGACATGTAACGTCTGTAAACTAGAATCATACGTGCCGCGCAAATACAGGGAACACCACTAACCACAAAGTAATGTAGTTTACAAAATAAAATTTAGACAATGCCTATCAGCATATATAGGGTAAATAATTAGACACTTCCATCACAGAAAACAATAGAACACAATACAATATTAGATACATATACATTTCTAGCGTTGGATAACAAAACAGGCCACTATCCAATTCTGAGCTGCACAATATCATTGTCGAAATAAAATTGTATTATATTAATCAAAAACATTGCTGCTATCCTCCTCAAATATTTTATACATAAAAATAGTCCCACTAACTGTTGTTATATAAATCTTTTATTATATTATCTTAAAACCTCTCGTCCACAAATGCCCAGTTATTCATTATCGAGTTGCAAAAGATGTTACCGTATTGAATGGTCTCACAATCTAACCAAGAACATTAGCCCGGGTCAATTTAAATTCAATTCAAATTTGGTCGGATTGGCGCATTCAGTTTTAGCCTGGGTCTTCGAGGGATATCACCTTTTATCAGTTGCAGAAATACTCTGTAGAACCAATCATGTCTACACGATGAACATGTACAGACCAATCACTGACCAGTGACTTATACTTATTTGCTTATCAATGAAATTAGCCTTTATGGGTACTAAGTCAAACGTAGTTCCATTGTTATTTGTTCTCACTAAATTCACACCTCATGGTGTTCATACTGTGCCATCAAACTTACCATTGTTCTATAACTATATATATACACCATATTTTACGCCAGCTGCACACAGCTTGAAAAGGGAATAAGAATTGTCCGATAGCTTGGTTGCCAAAATTTAGGTTATTGTTCGTCCTTTTTCCATAATTTACCTAGCTAAGGCGCTACATCAACTTATTTAAATAGTTATTATTGAGTTGTTAAGTTTTCGTTTTAAAGGAATTAACAATAAGAGCTGTGTTTTTTCGCTTTATAACCTGTTTGGGGCAGGATGAATTCTTTTTTTTTCGTTGCAATTGTTTTAAGTGTTTGGCTGTTTCATTGTCTTCTAGTTGTTGCTGACATTTTGTAATCATAGATTATTACAGGCCTTGTAATGTGTAATAGGATTGCCAGCAGTGTTTTTATAATAATCTCTTGGATGTGAGAAAGTTATAGTCATTTAATATATCGCAACATCAATATTGGAATGAATAAAGAAAACGATTCATTTAAAAATGTACTACTTACCGACTTTGTTCCTACAAATAGCGAAACAGTAAGCAGCAGTAAGAACAACCTGAAAATAAAACAAACAGATATATGAATTCGGATTTAATTAAACTTGCGGCAGTCACATACCAGGCTGTCACTATTCAATGAAAAACAGCTGACGAGATTCATCTATCTTATACGGGTTAACAAGAAGAACCAGTCAGTCTTTTAAACCATGTAACCCTGGTCCGCTTTTTTAACACAGCCTATACACAAATGAAATCGTTATTATTTGGTACAGACTGGTTAGCCCTTGTAGCGAATACGATTGAGCTGTTATGTTTACAGCCATAATATTACAGGATTATATAATAGAGGTTGAAATAACAACTCATATAAACGGATTAATATATATATAGTGTGAACCTTTGCTATAATAACCCAAATGTATGTTAAGTAAGGGACAACTTTAGTTGGCTATGGGCTGTGGACGCCGAATCAAACTTCTACCAATGTGTACAGGCCTACTGAGCTTAAACGATTAACACGTCTCAAGTATTGTTGTTAATCAGCTAGTACTATTATTTTGAAATTCTATAGTATACTGTATACATGAGGCACAAGTTGTACTTTAGTCAGAACATATGACAACGACCATCACAGACAATCAAAGGTTTATTTGAGAAGTTGAGAAGTCAGAAGTTGTATTTGTCTTTCCTATTTTAACTTAGACTGGAATGGTTCCAACGAGATACACAAGTAAATGATGTATGATTAATAGGTGATATGCAATGTAAGACTATTTTCAATTTAAATACACCACAAGGGCACTTACTTCTGAAGACATCTTACATAGATGATAGCGATTGAAATAGATTAATATCCTACCGAATTATCTCTTAAACTATAATCTTTGGTAATTAATTTGGAGACATTGTGAATCTTAATATACAATGTTTACACTATAATCGGCTTGTTAATGCTGGTTAAGAAATGTAGTTTCGGTGTACCACAAGGAACCACACTTAGCTGAAGTCCTTAAATTACTCTCAGTCTGACCAACTATCTGATTACCTGAATATGTAGTCACAGGTGAAGATTAAGGGGACTGGTCCCTGATGGTATATCAAGCACCGTTAAGAAACGGAGCAGGGCTTAGTATCGTCTCAATGAATCGAGATTTTATTCTGTCACAGAGACGGCCAATGCGCGCTGTAAGATTTTATAACCTTTGGGTCGGGTATGATAATCTTGAAGGGCATGTCTGTTGCGCCAGAAGACCTTAATAGTGAGTGTCAGCATACATGACACTCGGATCGTGATATGAATTCTTTTTTATCTTAATTACATAGCTGTTGCGAAGATGTACTGCACTACAGACAGACTGTTGTCTAGACCCACTATTCATTGACAAACAGCTAGAAGTAGTTGTTGATAAAGAGATCCAAGACTTCACTCGCCTAGAGCTCTCAACCCCATCAGCGGTTGCCTTGAAACTCCGAGTATCATGTCGCAACGTTGAATATTTACAAACTAGCTCTTATAAAATAGGCCTCTAAATTTATTGACGTAAATGTAATTATACGATATTAACGCATGAAGGACAAGTGACTTAAGAAGTTTAACAAGTGCTTAACAGAGAAAACACACAGCGTACTTAACAGATAGGAAAATGCAACACTGCCAAGTTGACCTGTGTGTGATACCATCCTAAATCATGCTGGTCCCTAGATTTTCTTCAATGAAATTAAACGGGGTCGAAAAGGATGTTTCAAATTCTTGCCTCGCTCTAGATATCAAGGTATAATGATTTTAATTGCTTTGTCGGTTTGAAAAACGGGCGATGGGAAGGGTTATAGGAGGGATTGTGGGACGTGCCTGGGTCAAAGGAGAAACTTACTTTCCCACTTTTCTTGCTAGCCGGTGGAGACATCCCATACCCAAGGGAGGCTTTTTACACCACCGGATTCCGGCTACTTCTACATAGCAAATGTCAGGAGGGTCTTCGCACTGGTCAGCAGATAAAACACACACTGCAACGCCGGATGAGTGTTAGTTTACCAATTAACTCATTCACCAGTCACTCCAACACGACAATGCGCCGGCCATTCAATTACAAGCGGTTTCTCCGATTGTTTAAATATTTGTCCGCCAGAGAGTAGTTGATCCTTCCAGCGAGTCATATCCCAGCCTTCGTGGGTAAAAATCATAAAAATCTCCCAAATGCATGGCTACAGTATGCATCTATGATAAATCCAATGACAGTTTATAAGGGGTGCAAATTTCTTTCGAGAACGTGGTATCTGGGTCTTATGTTGAGGGACGTAGTCCACGCATATGTGGTGCTGCCATTCTTCAATATAAAGTTACTGACAATGATCACCACATATCCTCCCTGAATATTCTCTGACTTATGACAGGAACTGTTTTCTCTGTATACACGGTACTGTTCCTCTTGAATATGGATAATGCATTGCTTTATGTTCTCCGGTTGTAGACCTCGTTCAAGTTCGTAACGTCCTCCTTTCTTCTCCTCAAGGAACACCTGAAATTTGTATATACATAAATCACTGTCGTGTTCTCATTTGAAAAGGTATTCTGCTCTTGTATTCGAAACGGAGCATTCCCCGACAACAAGTGGCGCTCCCCCGGTTGTATAACATTTTACTACATACAGTGTACATGTCTTCAGTCTAAGGTACGCATAATTTCAACCATTCTTTTACAATGCTGAGACCCTTCAAACATGGGAAGAACTTCTTGGCGGGTACCCAAAACAAAATGAGTTTCCAATCTGTTGAACAGTTAAATCCACAGTTTAGCAGAGTAAATGATAACTTGTTCGGCTCAATCTGCCGGGCCGTAATGCACGCATTCAATGTTCATAGATTTATCATGGCATAAGAAGTACTGTAAAAAAAGGTTACAAGTGTAGATGTATTTACAGGTGGTCCCTTCTATGATTAGTGACTGGAGCAGAAAATAACCCTCTATTTAAAAGACCAGTCGATCGGTACACGAAGAAACTATAATAAAAAAACAGTCGGACTAATTCTATAATCATACTAAATCCGGCACCAGTCTGGCTGCAAACTTTTATACGATTTGATTCCACATAACACTGGGCAAGACGACATACTTTTTAAGCCGTAAACACAAAAGTACGACATTAAGGACATAAGGGTGCCTGGAATAGCCTATGTAACATGTTGAGTTCAAACTGTGTTTCTGTTTGCTCGCATCCCAGTGTATCATGGTTAGAAAGTATCGAGCCTTGTGATCACCCTATGCTATCCATTGTAACAAGCTAAAACTCATGGTTTAATTGGATGGAGCGAAACTATCCAAGAACCCCAAGAGAGGCCGCGGAGACGGTTTAACTGGCAGTCTAGTAGTTCAGCTAAATTAATCTTTCTGTTCTGAATATAAATATTGTTCTCAAATGGTTAATGGTCTCCCAGGAGCATTGGTCGCGTACCGTTCGGGTGCATTCTCATGGTTAAGACAAATGATAGTTGATCTCCCAGGGGCATTGGTCGCGTACCGTTTGGGTGCATTCTCATGGTTAAGACAAATGATAATTGATCTCCCAGGGGCATTGGTCGCGTACCGTTCGGGTGCATTCTCATGGTTAAGACAAATGATAATTGGTCTCCCAGGGGCATTGGTCGCGTACCGTTCGGGTGCATTCTCATGGTTAAGACAAATGATAATTGGTCTCATAGGGGCATTGGTCGCGTACCGTTCGGGTGTATTCTCATGGTTAAGACAAATGATAATTGGTCACCCAGGGGTATTGGTCGTGTACCGTTCGGGTGCATTCTCATGGTTAGGGCAAATGCGCTAAGCGCTCATATGCTGTCTTTACAGAATCGGAGTTACATTGTTTTTTTAACAAAACAATATAGATTCAACACAGGTATGTTAGTCTGGATTTTCACCTGAGTTGCAAAAGTGACTCGAGTTGTATCAACATTGTCACCGAGTACTGGAAGTAGTTTGTAGTTCAACGTAAGTTGCGTACGTACGCCTAAGGCATGATCAAACTTTTACTTATTTAAATCTAGTATTTACTTAACTGTTATAAAAATTAAATCAACAGGAACTACGATCCTCATGAATTCTTAGCCAGAAGTCAGTACAAGAAAAGTCGATAACACTAGAATAAACCAAGTCACTTAGAGCATATGTAACACAAGCTCCGTATATTTATCGCTTTATTCAGCGACATATTTATTTAAAAATGTAAAATGTCCCAAATGTTAAGCACTTTTTTTCATTATGAGAGGTTTATAAGGATAAAGTTATTTTATACAGAAGCTGTGACCTGTAGTCCGTATACCATTGATGGCGGGTTAAAGGACCACACCTTAGACCGTGAACACATGCCATGAAAGCAGACATTCCATGGCAAGAAAAATCTACAATTCTATTTATCTTGAAATGAAAAATTACAAACACTAGTGGTCTCCGTGGATTTAGTGGTATTTGAATGGTAAACTTAACTGTCCATTCATGAGAGAAGTACACAGGTAAAGACTAGAAAATGTTAAGCTGGCTCTTCGTTAAGGGGGATTAAAAACTATACACATTTTTAGGTCGCCAGAAAATATGTGATTTATTTGGCAAGCGAAATGCTAAACCTACGACACATACGAAATGGAATCATCTTATCCATGTGACTGTAAGTTAACGGACAATGTTAACAAAGTATTAGAAAGTAATACTGAATAATGACCACGTGACTTTAAAAACCTATCCTATTTTAAAAAAATGAACCACATTATAAGTGTTTGTATGAAAGGTAATCTATAGCAGGTTAAATAAACCGACACGGGAAATGTTTAACCCCACAAGTAACCTCTAAGGTATACGTTTATGTAAGGAGAGAAAGGGGTTAACAAATTCTTGCCCCCCAAAGATCCTGACAAATTTTTTTAGAGCATTCATATATGGCTGGTAGATTCATTGTGGGATTATATATAACGTAACCGAAGACGCGATAAATAGCTAGGGGGCAAGCCCTTGCGAATTCCATATCAAAATTTGTGGAGATAGTTTGAGGTTATTTGTGCTTAGAAGGACCATAGACTTTATGTATCGAATAGCGAGCGAGCTGAATCGTGCTTGATGAGTAGTACATGTGAACTATCTGTGTTTGCTTATTATGCCACAACCCCTTGCCTCTTTCATCACCACAACTAAAGATTTAAAATCACTTAAAGAGTTCGCTTCCCAGCACGGCTCTCATTTCGTATTTCGCTATACATGAGGAGTATAAAGTCCCCCGGCCAGAACACGGGGCCATTAGAACCTGACACCTGGGCTAAATGATTGTGCAAGTCTGAGGTAAATCCAAGACCGTGGTTACGATATCATCGCTGGTAGCCATGTTTGTCCAGAGGTAGTGAACTAACGTACTAACTCAATACAGTTCCAAGCCCGTCTCGTCCTGCTTCAAGTCAGATCAGTTCGTTCGCTCATTTTCAAGTACATGTACATTGAACTTTTGTATCGCATCACAAAAGTTTTAAAACATTAAGTATGTCCCTGTTCATAAAAACTTGATCCATATGTTTAAAAAAAATGACACTTATAAAAAAAAAAAGAGAGAGAATATTTGTTTTTGTATCTGAACGACGTGTCTATTGGATAATGGAGATCAATTCAAAAAGCTCAAATCTGTCCTGGACGATTGTGGTTCGTTTCGAGAGGAAAGAACTCGAGTTTCCCTGAAGAGATACCACCAGTTGATACAAATAAAGGTGTGAATAATAACCTTTATTTGAAAGAGAGTTATACATTAAGATGTAAGCAAGTTTGTTATCAATTAGGACGATACTAAAGCCTTGAACAGTTGACCCATGAAGCCTGCAGGCCCCGGCTCTTTGTCCGCCGTAAAACTTGGCCATCCCATTTGAACCTCTCCATACCTACAGGGTTAAAAAGTCACCCATATGTAGGAGACAGGGCCAGCACAATGCTTTATAATTGCAGAGGTGATAAATGTGTGTTACAATAATGATACCCGGGGTAGGAATGCAGCGCTGAGGCGAAAAATCTGCACTGCATGCATGTATAAATTACCACCGTTCCCCCGAGTGTTTTACCCCACCATCGGGTAAAATAGCGTCATCAACTAGCATCTCACTTTAGTCAATGAAGGTGGCAGGGTAATTCATTCATATATGGTGTATTGTCGTGGAGCAAATATATATTTCATTATCTTTAATATACTGAAAAATATATTGAACTCCTCTAAAGTATTAAAATACTTGTTTTAGAAATGTGTAAATTAGCTACTTATTAAAAAAAATTTAGTAATAGATTCGATCTAGCTATTTTTAAATGCAAACATATTTGAAGGCTGCTAAAGACAGACAAATTGTTTAAAAACCATCTTACTATATTAACAAGTCATGAACTTATAGAAACCATAATCTTTATTAAAATAATTCCGCACTTTGCTGTGTTTCTATTTCGTTCGTGTAACAATTGATGTGAATATGTATCTCGTGGACTTGTATTATAAGGCAATAGACAGCATGCGACAGAACACTGTTTGTTTAGTAGTTCACCTGTTCACATATTCTGAGTATCGCATTAAAGTTAATTTGAACATGAATAATCTCACCTGTATTGGCCGAGGTTATAAGAAGCGCCTTTCCTCATAATGCGATAAAACTGGGAAAGACGGACGGTCGGACCACAGCCATCTCAAACATACCCGTGGGTTGAGAGGCAAGCCGGTAACTCTCATTTAGACCATTCCGTAAGGCCCACAAAACGGTAAAATGGTAACAATCCAAGTTGGGGACTAAGGGCTGTAGTTTCACAATCACACCCCTACCTGGACTATAAGATAGACTCACTCCGAGAACACAGCTCGCTAAAACACCTTAACACACAGTTGAACTATTAAAGTAAGTCAGCTGAAAATTTTTGAGAATTCAGAAAATATCCACAAAGTATTTAAATCCGAATATTTGTGTTGAGCTTAAGATCTACATAGTCATAAAGCTCTTTCATCTAAGAGCAAAAAACTTAGATAGGCCTACAGTTAAAACACCAGAGTCGCTTCAACTATCGAACTTCTCCGAGCCTGTGACAAGTTTTCCAGCCGTTACGTCCAATCGACCTGCCTTGTTAACCACACAGGTATATCCCCTGCTTTATGAAACTGTCGGCGATCTAGGTTCGTGTTAGGTATCATATTGTTTAGCTCACTCAGCCAACCCCGATCATCCCGGTGGGGAGGGGGGCGATGATGGCGTCTTATCTCCTCTTAGTTCTAGTGGATGATCTCCTCTACGTGAAGTGGCAACAAGCCCCGGGGGACACTCTCACAGATAACAGAGGGCCCACAGGACGCCTCTCCTACCTGAGAAAATCACGTGATCCACGGACTAACAACGGATCAAATTTTCCCGTGTACGCGGAATACTGATCAAATCTTAACAAACTATTAAACTATCTGTGCCTCTACAACATTCCTTCAGTTATTATTTTCGCTGCTGTGCATAAGCGCGTGTGTATAGACAAACTGACGTCCCATAGAAAATTAGAGGTTTCACTCGGCAGTCTTCTCTCGGTATACCTCGTCGGTGAAGTAAACAGGCCTGCAGCAGAGCCAGAACGCGGCCTCTGTTCAACAGAATGGGACAGCACAATGCTCGAGTGAAGAAGTTAACAACCAGCTCGTCTCTCCACGAGAAAGAGTCTACTATCCCCGGCTCCTGATTGGTTGGCCAGGAAACAATAGAGAAAAGAGGGAAAGATTTTTGCGAGACGTCTGAGCCCCGTCACAGCTCAACCACCCAGCCGGCTACAGAGAAATTAACTGCTTATACTGTAATTAATTTATATTGTAAGTTTTTACTGCTATTGTGACTGTTGTTTAGAGATGGTACAGGACTTCATAACATAGGCCTCCCAGCCTAGTCAACTGTGACAGCGAGAGATAGTGTTCTCCCCCAAAAATATCACCATCGTGTTGAGCTAAAGCATATATTGGAAAGATTCCTAGCGGTGACCTGTATAAATATCAAAGTATGCCCACACAGGTCAAAAGTATAAATAACTTACATGTACCTCGTGTGACTATGGATTTTCATCACAGAACAAGAACACGTTACAAACTTATATTTTTAATATAGAAAAAAGATAGAAAAGTTTTAAGTAAATTAAAGAAAATTTTAAATATAAGTAAGTTGTTTTTATCTCAAAAAGTCGAACGACATCTTGTCTTAAAACATTGAGGAAATGTATACTAGCGTATACAAGAAAGGTAAAACTTTATTAAACTAAACGCTTGAAATAATTTCATATAACAAAGGCAATTAATTTTTTTTATCTGATGTTCCTGGTTTTAAAACACTCAACGGCGACCTATTCTTGCTTCATACCCGGATGTATTGAGTTTTATTCGTCATTGAGCTGAGAGAGTTTTTTCGGTACTGTTAAAATGCTGTTAAGGTATTGATTTTATGATACTGTGAAAATAGAGAGGGAGGTCCGGTGAGATATGACTGACACATTCGCCCGACAAACTCACTCCTGACGGGAGAGCATAGTCCAGAGCCGAGACCCTGAACTGACATTTTCTTTCAGGGAAATGGGCACATAAGCTGAAGTTTGCATTATATTCTTCGAGCATACACAAAACATTTCACTTGTCTCTCTTATGTGTTGACTGTTATATGACCGCAGAGAACTCGGTCGAAAAACACGTGTACTCAAGGAAAACAGCGAAGATATGCTGGTCTATACGTTATCAGAATTGGCAAATATAAAGGGAAGCCCTCTGGTTATTTGCACAATAATGGCTAGTTTAAATGCAGGCCAATATACACAGGTTATTATCTAGTTCAATACGTTGACTTTCTTTTTATTACACCTGTCAAAGTGATATAAAATAAACTTGTTTTGTTTTGTAACTGATATATTTTATGTACTGATAAATTTATTTTTGTTTATAAAAAAAAATAGCTAAACTGATACTCTATTTGATCTGACTTACAAACTTTTATAAACTATGGAAATATGTACTAAAATAAATAATTAAAAAAATTGATTGAACTATGCAGTATACATGTGGTACCAAGTAGGCTTTAATACATCGAATGAAACGAATATAACAAATAAAGAAGACAGACACAAGATAATTATAGCTAAAAAGTTACAAAGTATGCATGAACAAAAAAAACCTGTTCTTTAAAAACGAAATGTGTTTAGCCCAAAGACACGAATAGAACAAACTATGACTTATAATTTATTAAAACATAAATAATGCTTCCTATAAAGTTGAAGAATCGTGTTGTCTTTTATGCGTTACAAAGTTCTGTGTTCCCAAGCAATAGAGATGGGAAAAGGTCCGCAGCGCTCTCTATAGTTAGGGCTTGTTTTATCTTTAGCGGCGGTTTCAAGCGTAATTTAACTGGCCTTTTACTGTTTAGTATGTTAGTTGTTTGCAGTTTGGTATAAGATCACAGACCGGAGTAAATGATCTATTGCCAGAGGACATGGAAATTAAGTTGATATCTGCAAATATCAACCACACATAAGTAGAGGACATAAGTGCAATGAACTAGATTCCAGGTCAGTTGTAGTTGATATACAGTCTATCCACCCATGTGTTGACCAGAACTATTACTCTAAACATTATCACCATTTGACATACACTATACTCCCAAACGTGTCCTTTTACCCACACCTTTATTTCATCACATTTCGCTCACACAAAGAATTATTTTTATAATACAATTAATTTAGGCACACTTTATAAATATATATTTGTCATTATAGAATCGGAAAAGCTGTATAGAAACACAAAATAAAACAACAGAAATGACGTTAGTATTAACCCGTATTACAAATATTCGCCGATTCTCAGCAGACGTCACGGAATTATTTGTAGCTTGTGCTATTTAAATTAATTTTCTTGAAAAAGTTATCTTTCCTATTAAAAGGAACATAAAATTATCTAGATCACTGCTTCTAACCGAATCGCTTACTTAGGCCATAAATCAAGCCGTTGATCTCAAGCAATACGTTATTTACCCAATTACGGGCGGCTAATATAGACCTGTCCGGTTTAAACTTTGCCTGAAGGTTTTGTCTTGGATGGTAAGGTTAAGACGTGTTCGGGTCCTCAGCGGCCGACTAAACCTCTTCACCTTATTCAAATTGTCACTGACCTGAAAATATAGTCCACTCAAAATGGCGTTATGTCTAAATGAGTGCACTATTCTTTAAACACAAAATTTTATTTTTTTTACTTCTTGTTTCTAAACGGACTTATTGTTTGAACTTTCTTCTTGCATGGATCAGCAGGAGCGGATCAAAAGCATTTTTAACGGGGTATTTAGTTTTTAAAAAATACGGAATTAAGCCAGACTTCGCATAGCAAAATTATTTGATGAAAAGACGATTCGAAATTGTCTTATTGTATGTGGGTTATTCCTTTAAATTATAGATGGAAATTACTTTTTCATTTTTACAGCTGTTAAGGCATGACTTTCACTAAAAGTGTTTTATGACGTGTTGCTGGACCTCTCGGACTCCAAGAAGACAAACAAATTATCTCTTTAACTTAAATTAAAACTCGCAAATTTTAAAAACAGCTTTCTGGTTACAAATAATGGAGTCCTACATATATACACAATGCCCCTTCCTATATACCGCGTCAGTAAGGGCTTAGAAAAACATTTCCCTGCCGATTGATTACAACAGGACCGTAAATTTGTATGATACATTTTCGTAGTCTTATTGATCATTGCTTCACCTTTCAATGGACGTTCAATGGCTGCTCTCTCCCACTCTCTCTATCTCTCTGACCATTGAGTTTTACGCATGAAAATACGATTTTATTTAACAATTTTGTCCGGTGTTAGTTTGTAAGGTTTTCCGGCTGAATGAATCGTTCATACCCACATTAAATCACCGGTCTATACATTTGGCGACCCATTCAAATGAAAATCCCATGTGTTGTATGGAGTAAAAACCATATGGTATATGCAATGGCGGATCCGAGAATAGTTGAAGTTTTTATAATTTTCTGAACAAGTGAATTTGTGCCCCGCATCATTTTATCAAGGGAGGTAATGGTTATGATATCTTTATGATGGTCTTGGCAGTCCGACAAAATATAAATGCTTTTTTTCTCAGCAAAGAATATACCAAAACAGTATAAGTGTAAGACATTTCGTGTTTTATAGAATGATTTATAGAATGAAGGTGTTTTTACAACTCATCAAAGAACCTGATTTTGCGCTGTAAATTCTCCTATGACATCAAACGTATATAAATCGGATTACATTTGTCATACACGATTCCCGACCAGATTTTAAGCGTTTACATTTGCACTGTGTCCATTACACCCTGAATTAAAAAAGTTCGCTTTGCAAATAATCTTTGACAGGATTGTTGTAAAGCAGACGGCATTAGCAGCACTGTGTATGAATGGGCACGTATAAACGACGTTTTATCAGCCATGCATGCTAACAGACCACCCTGACAGTCGACCCAGATAGCTGATGATAATTTTTTTTATCGTTTGGTCTTGCCTTTATCAAAACAAACAAAAACTGGAATGGCTTTGGCTTGATAACTCATACATTACAGCGTATTACTCGTTTTCATTATTAAAACAATAAGATAATGGTAACCAATACAGTTTTTCTCCATTCATTGAGGGTTGGTAACAGTGAATCGACACAAATACACTTATACTGCTGTAACTGTTATTGCAATTCATGCCATCTTTTGCTTCTCAATCTTAATTTGACACATATCTAACATCTAACATCATTCAAAAATAAAGGTATCACACAGTTTCACACAATTCCTTAGCCAGACAGCTTGTATTATTCAACCTAAAAACAGGTAGATTCTCATTAATACACCTGATGAAAAAACGTGGCATACAGTCCAGATGTTCTATTATCCAGACAAAATAGTTTACCCATTGCAGATTTGCATGAAACACACCAAGCCGTAACAAGCATATGTTATCACACCAAGATATACATTCATTGATTGATTGATTTATTGATTAGTTGATTGATTTGCTGGTTGGTTGATTACTAGATTGATTGAACGATTTGTGATTTATTTTTTGATTGATTAGTTGATTGATTTATTAATTGATTAAGTGATTGATTGATTGACCAATGCACCGGGTGTAATGGCCTACTCAAGAGTATTTCACTTCATACAACACTATTGTAAATAATAAATAGCCACATTAAATAGTAAATAGCCTCGGTACAGTCTCTATATAAATGGACCAATCAGAGAAGAACTTGAAACATGAAACTATTCCTAAAATTCAGCATCCCTTAGATGCAACCTTCATCTCGTTAACATAATTGTAATGGAATAAGTACAATTATTTGCTATTCACTGTTTAAAACGAGTGAAGGTGTTTAGTGGACAACCTGGCGAAAACTAATTAAAGAAACATTGCTGCAACCATCGGGTTTCTTTCTCGTCTTATTATCTCTGGCGCACTGAGGGTTAAGAAGGGGGTTATCGCTCCAAGATAACAATCAAATGACGAAAAAGGCCAGTGCACTACTTACAGACTAATAGCATCGCAACCCCCATGTACAGTCACCGAGACCACTCGGTTTCTGGCATAAATAAACGACTATTACTCACCTATCAATCTTCAGCATTGTAGTCTCGTGTTTAAACTCAAAACCAAATTCCATGTCTGTGCATCCAAGGAACGTATTGCAATTTCATTCTTTACGTTTTACTAGATTATAATGTGGTTGTCAGGAAATTCAATTATGACAATTCCCGTGTTGATGTTAACTTGTTATGCGGTAAGATAAATAACCTATCTAAGATGGTCAAAGGTTAAAAGTGTCATCAAGAACCCAGGTAGTTGTCTCTGCGGGGAAACACCGTTAAGATATAGCTCTGTCTTGGGGGTCTCTTCACCTATCATAGATAATCTTTAACTGTTACCCAACGGTACATTAGATCAGGATTTAAATGTTTCTCTTTGCACGATTGTCACCCATATATATGTGACGTGGGTAGATTTTAATGAGATTTTTGTCCGATGATCCTGTATTGTAGTTACACCACCAATCAACCACAGACCACATAGCCTATATAGTTAAACGATACCTTGTTAACGGACATTCCAAAGGGGTAAGAACTCGTGTGAAACATTTCTATTTGTAAAATGCTGAATTCTAATTTGAATACTCGTACCAAGGGTCTCTATCACCTTAAGGATACCCCGCGGTGATCATGAATGGTCTCATAGGATTTTCTCATCGTCAAGTTGGTTACAATATTGTCAAAGCTGTCAAATTAAAGGAAGTTGCACCTTATGAACATTGTGATATTCTATACCAGTTACGGATAATCTGCACCTGAATCGATACCACCCAAGTGTAGTCCTGCATGATTCGCCAACTATATATAAACTAACAACCAAAATAAATAAATGAAATAAATTGGAAAAAAAGTAGGTTGTTTTAAGGATAATTAAAACTGAAGGTTTGTTTTAAGGATAATAGGTTAGATAGTTTAGAAACCATTGTGTGCCGGGGATCTCACTGGCTGTTGGAAGAGACGGTTTGGTGCTCTCGGATAAAAGGGGGAACCGATATTTTGTTGCGTTCTTGTTTTTACCTATTGTGATTGTCCTGCCTTGACTTTATTTGTTGCCAATGGCTCCAAAGATCTGACTTCCTCTACAGGTCAGGTTCACACGCGGTTTATGAGAGTGAACTGTCTTAAAGTACTGTGGTAAACCCAAATCAAATGAACAATTTAAAGTAAATCATGTGAATTTTAACGATTCGTGTAACTTTTTCTGCAATAGTCCATTCGAATAAGCTTCGAAAATGTCACGTGACACAGTAACATAACAAAAATCCCTTACGGATTCAAGCCGGCCATTCAAATAATATCACCAGGACACAAAAATTATTCAATATCACCAGTGTCTATGATGTAGAATTGTGAAGACAAATCATAATTTAACCAAATTATCAAGAAAGATATGTGGGCAAACAGTGGTGTGAATTAGCAAACAGTTTTACGTCATTCATGGTGTGTGTTGTTTTTACGTTTTTTGAAAGGTAACTTTTGTTGAAAATGTAGAAGAAGAATTCAATAAAATTACAAGGCAATGTTCAGATTAAACAAGCCCTTAGGTAGGCTATTCACTGCATCTGCGCACTCGGTCACACTTCAGAAAAATACTATCTTGTCCTGGGGTGAGAATAAGTCCGATTCAACGAAACTTACGACAAAAGCGTTCACAAGATGGCGGCTAGATTGGACAGATATGATTCAGAGAGGCTGTGACATGTCGCAGCTATTACGCGACAAACATTTCACTAAAAACACATACAAAAATCGGGAAATGGTAATGAATCGAGCCCCTGGGCTGACCACGCCCAGTGCAGCCCAACGATCTAAGGACCCGTGTGTGTCATTGTACCTTAAACAAACAGCAAATGAACACGGCAGTTGTAGTGAATAGAAACTGATGGTTGGGGGTTGACAAAGGTGCGCATCTGGTGAAGGAGACTTGTGGTTATCACGGACACAATGCTCCCATCTTATCTCATTACATTCAATAAGGTGCAGTGAAGCAGATCCGCTCAACCCCTTTCTTGTCGCCTTCAAGAACACATCCAAATGTTGTGTACAGACAACGGTGTGCAAATCTGCCCTTGCACTCAATGGCATACGGCAATTGGTAAAGTCATTGTCAAACACAAGTTCCCGTATGAAGAAAGACTAATGCGCCTATCATTGTTAGCGCTTTGTGGATTGTGTCTTTGATTAATCCAGTCGACCGCGGTAATACAGTGTTCAATGACGAACAAAATCGTTTACACAATAACCACTTGTTCGTTAATGAGTTATTTAAGAACTTCGGGATCTACGATATCCAAAGAAAGCGTCGTCAGCTGTCAATGATAGTACGAGTACCCTCAGAATGTAGATGATATTCAGGTTTACGTATACTGTAAGACGTTGATTGACTGTTGAAATATCTGAATTTGCTAATTACCAGTACTTCAGATCTTACATATTCCAATTGTATGTAACAATAACAGAGATTGGTCAGCTATATTAACAATACAGATTAAATGTTTAAAAAAATAGTGTTTGGTGTCAAATATTTATCCCAAAAGAGGTCTTTGTCCAAATGAGACCAGTTAACCCAGTAAAAATGACTGCAATCATCATTGTTTGTAACTGTACATTTTTTTTTTATAAAGGCAATTTTGCTTGCCATTATAATATCACCCTTACAAAATGTATACGCTGGGTGACAATATATAAATATATTCTGATAGCTATGGAGGGGAAGGGCGTGGGGGGGGGGGGGGGGGGGTAGAACCCCTGCATACTGTATATGACCAAACTTTCTTAATTGATAAATGAAGCATTGTTCAGGTCTGATTTCAATTGGCACTTGAATGCCTATGAACAATAGGCATAGAAACTACGCGGAAACCCTTGTGAAAACGGGAAAACATATAAGCTTCCATCCGTGTTTTGAGCCCATTCCGTAAAACAAGTGCTGAACTAAGACAAAACCTAAACTGCTTACATGTTAACTCTTTAATGTGTAACATATGTAATTATAATCTTCACGTTTCTAAGCTGTTGACAACAAAAAACTAACTAAGCGACATTAATCTAAATATGCACCATCACTTCCAACGAATTGTGGCTGAGGTCAGACATTGCTTAGTAGAATCGCCGCTCTTCCCATAGTTCCTTTTTAATGCGATTGTAAATCCCCCAATATCTCTCTTGTATACTATCTGAAGAGGCTAAATGGGCAGGAATCGCCCAAGTAGTCTATCTGAAGAACCTTAGTTGGCAAAAAAAACTCAGGTATAATCGATCTATATACGTTTAATTAGCGGGAATCCTCTGCATAATATACGAAAAAATTTAATTGGCCGGAATCCGCTGATTGTTAACTGGCATTTCTGCAGAGGCTGTTTTGGCAGGAATCACCTGTTTTGTCTCTCTGGAGACGCTTGATTTCTGATAATACCCTTTATAGTCTCTCTAAAGATGCCTTATTTAGAGTAATCCGCTGTAGTCTCTCTGAAGATGTGGGAATCCGCTGTATAGTCTCTCCCGAGATGCGGGAATACGCTGTATAGTCTCTCCCGAGATGCAGGAATCCGCTGTATAGTCTCTCTGAAGATTCGGGAATCCGCTGTATAGTCTCTCCCAAGATGAGGGAAATCCGCTGTATAGTCTCTCCCAAGATGCAGGAATCCGCGGTATAGTCTCTCCCAAGATACGGGAATCCGCTGTATAGTCTCTCTGAAGATGC
Organism: Mopalia muscosa; assembly: GCA_031763545.1. Taxonomy (NCBI): domain Eukaryota; kingdom Metazoa; phylum Mollusca; class Polyplacophora; order Chitonida; family Mopaliidae; genus Mopalia; species Mopalia muscosa. Next base: position 8,442 of record JARFOD010147245.1, on the reverse strand, counting down.
GGGAATCCATTGTATAGTCTCTCCCAAGATGCAGGAATTCGCTGTATAGTCTCTCCCAAGATGAGGGAATCCGCTGTATAGTCTCTCCCAAGATGCGGGAATCCACTGTATAGTCTCTCTGAAGATTCGGGAATCCGCTGTATAGTCTCTCCCAAGATGCAGGAATCCACTGTATAGTCTCTGAAGATTCGGGAATCGAATGGGTCGGTGAGACAACATCAGGCTTAGAAGATATGTGTGTGCAGCCTATTAAACGAATGGGTCGGTGAGACTATATCAAGCTATGAAAATATGTGTGTGTAGCGTATCAAACGAATGCGTCGGTGAGACGATATCGGGTTATGAAGAAATGTATGTGCAGCCTATTAAACGAATGGGTCAGTGAGACGACATCGGGCTATTAAGATATGTGTGTGCAGCCTATTAAACGAATGAGTCGATAAGACGATATCAGGCCCTGAACATATGCACGTGCAGTCTATTAAATGAATGGGTCGGTGGGACGATATCGGGCCATGAAAATATGTGTGTGCAGCCTATTAAACGAATATGCCGATGAGACGATATCAAGCTATGATAATATGTGTGTGCAGCGTATCAAACGAATGCGTCGGTGAGACGATATCGGGCCAGGAAAAAATGTGTGTGCAGACTGTTAAATGAATGGGTCGGTTAGACGATATCGGGCTGAGAAGATATGTGTGCGAAGCCTATTGGAAGGTTATAGAAGTCAATTCAAGCAATACATGTACGTCAATGTTGTTTCCTTAAATTGCTATGGATGATATAACTACCCTGTTTTCGAACAATGGCGTGAGTTCCGCTTTTTAAATTAACAAATTAACGGCTATGCTAATTCGATTGCAAGTGCAATACAGATGGTTGTCTTTGAAAATACGCAATAAAAATTATAAGTTTAGGTCGAGAAACGTTGTATTTCCTTTAAGTTTTAGTGGAGCAGTATTAGTACAATCTAAAACACCAATAACGATTTTGAACAGAAAGTTTTCTAGGACTTACTTTAGTGTGCAGCAATGAGTGACGCTAGTATTTACGTGGAATATAGTTATTAGTCAGTGTCAAGAAAGCCCTAGATCATCCTTATCAAGCCTTATATCTCTAAAATCGAACGCAGGTGTTCCTAATATACAATCATAAGTTCATAAGGGCCGAGCTATATTCAACAGTATCAGAGCCAAAGAACTAGTCTGAAGTCAGTGTGTCAGAAACTAACATCGAATTTGTAACAAATGTCACGTTTAGCGTCAAATGAGCGGAATTACACTGAGATGATATAAGAAGAAATGTGACGTGACTTATGACATTTAGTCTCTTATATATCCTATATCTCTTTAGTCCACATTCCGACCGTTCTATTCAAATCCACCAAAGGCTTCTCAATTTCTCTATATTTTTATTTAAGAGAAACCCCGCCTTTTGTAATACAGGTGTAGTATATGTATGACGGAATCGACGGCCTGGCGGTGGTGTAGGTCGTATTGATACAATACTGTAGTGTGTCAAGTCTGAACTGCAGTTAAATGCCAGATGACACATAACAAAACATGTAACAAATCGAAGTCAAACAACAATAGTCTCATATTGGGACGGTTAATTCACAATTCGATGAACGACGTCTGGGTCATAAATTATTAGTAAGTGACAAATAGACGTACCATGTGAACGGTTCAAAATCGATATACAGAGTTAATCGTCCCGTCAATATCTTAAACTGTCTCACACATGTATATATATTTATCGATTTTATCATAGATGTTTACTGTTGCTAAAGACGAAATAAATTAGGTAAGTTTTGTCACGATAGACAAAATTATGAGGCACCTCGATTAAGAAATACCTTGTCTGAAAAACAAATTCCATTATGCACCTCTACAACAAATCCGCAAAATAAAAAGTACAGCGTGGTAAGAACGCTTGTCTATAGGTACAACTCCGGACATTATTTGCTTCATAAGTTAGAGCTGACGACAATGGGAGATTTGGGGACAGTTTTACACAGCTTTGCGTCAAGGCTTGATTTTGTCGCTTGGGGTAATACCTAAAAAATCTGCTTGTCATAAAACTTTACATTTCTTTTACCTATAGGAAGATTTATATATACATAATTATACATATCGGCATATACATGTCAGAGAACCATATATATTTTTATTGTAGAGAAAGAAGAACCGTGTATAATTATTTAAAAATAAAATTGTTTTATTAGCATGTCAACCAATTATCAACAACGTGTTTTTTGTCTTCGTTTTGTTGTTGTTGTTATTGCTGTTGTTGTTGTTGTTAATATTAGGCGGTTTAGATAACCAATATGCCAGTTTACCCATGCTAAATCTAAACACAATAAAGACAAGTCATATTAAATCTGACGCCAAATGGGCTATTAGTACATCCCTAGCCTTCATCGCATTTCACGAAATTGTCAATCGGTGGAATTTTGCTGCATAATTCAAATAACAGCCGTTTGCATCGGATTAACAGATACGCGGAGTTGAGAAATTACTTGTAGGCATTTTATGAATTATTTTAGTAATTAAAATAAGATTTTTTCACTCATAATTACTATGTCTGATATGCCATGAAAGAGAGACTAACAAGACGGTACTTAACGTGTCCACCTTACATCTTAAAAATAAATGTACTAACTATAATAATACCTTTATTACCACCTGTGTGCTTGCTTGACCAATCAATATATATTCAGTTAGCTTGTTTATTTCTTGAAAAGGAATACGACTGAATAATTTTCAAGTTTTAGATTAACTGACTTTCTCTTAATACAAGTTAGAGTGGAGAAGACACTGGCTTTCATTATGTTTATACTGTCGGCTAGTGTTAAGACGAGGGGTTGGCTTTTTCTCATGTACTCTCTGAGCCTATCGGATTGACTGGCCTAAAAAAGGGAATTAACAAATAAAATAGCAATAGAAAGCAAGAGCTAAGTAAATGAATGGTCATGTAAGGGCAAGTCATTGTCAAAGTTAAACTGGCCAACATGCGGCTCCTCTCTGAACATCAAACGAACTCATTCGTGTGTCTATAACACAGATTGAATAAGCAACAAAATGGGTTTTCGTTGAGTGTTTGCACGGATAAAACCCCCCAGGGACGAGCTAATATCCTATATACTACATGAAGGTCATAAAAAAATTTCCACGAGGGGACTTTAATTGAAGAGAAAGTGAATAAAACGTCTTTTATCTAATTTAAACTCACGCCCTGTGTCCATTAGAATTAACATGTACGAGATGGTTCACGCTCGCAGTGTCTGGGAAGTTCAGACCTAACGCGGTTTAATTAAGCCCGTAGCCAGACGATAGGTTGCTAGTATCATTGTACCCAGTTACCAGACACAAAGAAAGGTTCGATTTTCAGTTGTTATAAGTATTTGTTTTATTATATTCACTTTGGAAGTTGTTAATACCATCTGGATAGATTATACTTTGGGATTAATAAGTAAACTCAACTTTATAAGAATACTAACAGAAACACACACTGCGATTTCAATTATAAATTCTGCCTACAATTTAGGAAGGTATCAGGCCAACTAAGGTTTAATGGTTTTGCTGCATGGGGGAAGTTTTGAAATTGCGTTTAAACTACAGTTTCTGTCTATAATTAAATTCTCCTGAATTGTTAACAATATTATTTTATTAAAAAAAAAATTCAAAAATACATAAGTATGCTAATTATGTGTGTCATAAAAAATTCCAGTTTATAGCGTTCATAACGATAAGCACTGTTTCGAACTATATGTCCTCTGGCTAAGGGCAATTTGTTTGAAGAGTAGCAATGCTATCTTTAATTAACACTGGAGGAACATTAACTTGCAACATTATGGAAAGGCTTCACATCTTGGTTGTGCTAGTGTCAATTATTGTTGAAATAGACCGCTACTATATAAGTGAAATACCCTTAAGCACTGCATAAAACACAAATCAATTAATATATCAATGAATCGAATGATATAACGAATGTGTTTTATTACATAATGATCTTTAGAAAAAATCACTCGAACCAAGTCAGTGACAAGAGCTGGCACGGTTAACAAGGTACGAGTTCCTGGGGGTGTAAGGTATGAGTTAATAGACCCCCAGCAGCACATGAAAGAGGAATATAGGTTGTGTCAGCAGCCTGTCATAGGTCAGCCAACTCACTCTACAGATCATAGAAGACTTCCTATCTTAAAGACGCTGAAATTTAACCCAGTTTACCCGAGAGAAAATCGGACATTATTAATAGTTCAATCTGCAAACACAGAGGTCTAAATTTATTCGACGTCTAATCCATCAAAAAACACACAATTAAAACAAACTTTGTATACGGAACCCTGGAAAAGGAGATTGGTTATATTACAGTGAATTGCACTGGGCATTGTTAATAGTTTAAGTCAATTGAGATTAAATTATGCCAACACGACTTATATAATAGATATATTGACTTACTGCTCTAGTCGTAGGCGAAAATTAAAAATAGCACTTACTTTACATGAAAACCTTTGTTAAATATGCCTCTCAGACTTTGGATGTTTGACATCACAGTCACTGTTGTATTTAAGGGACTTACAATACCATCAAGAAGAATGGATTTTTATACATACATGTACATAAAACATGGAATATACGCGAATATGTGTAACCAAGAACTGATTGCTCATCTCCAACAAGATGTTCGGCTTGGTTTTGTTCGTCGCTGAGCACGTAGCTGACGAGTGCGGGGAAACAATTTCCCCAGTATGGTGAAAACTAAAAACAATGAAGAACAATTCATGTGATTATATATTTCGATTTATTAAAACAATCCTCAGTAGTACAACGAAAGATGGTATAAATTAAAATATACAGTCGACATGAAATGAACATCATTTTTGGAGTTGTCAGCATTCTCCACTATGTCAAACTTATCCGTGGAAAATTATATATTTGTAAATAATTAGTTGTTATTTTTAGGGAAAACAATTTATTACTTTGAACTGATTCCAGTGGAAGATGCAAGAGGGAATAAACATATTTCTGGATTTAATATACTTAAATTTAGATGATTAATGAACAATTAGAACTTCGTTCTATCCTATACCCATATTTTCTTAAATACCACACGACCATATCCATTATACATAAATTATTTTCCCCTTCTGTTCAACTCGACTCTTTCTAGCGAAGTTTTGGAAGGGATTCCTGTTGCTTTGATGTTCTTGGGACTTTCAGAGCTAATGGGCAACATATTCGTCTTTATAAACTCCTCCTTAATGGACTTATTCGTTGTGAAAAGCACAAGAAAATGACATGCCTACAGTTTTAAAACAATTCGTTTTTAAGATTTCCTCCTAAGCTTCCACAATTTCAGAAGTTCATGGAGTGACAATACAGTGTGCTGAAAAAGCCTTAAAATGACTTAGAATGTTTCAACACCATTTCAGGCGAATGACATAGTACAAGTTTATGTTATTTTCTATTGTATTTTAACCAACATAGGTGTCATGCACTTTAAATATCTTGCCTTTCTAGCTACTTATCTTTATCTAGCATTTGTAAACCCAATGATTTTTCCGGTCTGATTGTGAATTACTATTTTACACAGTATCAGCCTTGATAAATTTATTTCAGTTTTATGTTCAGAGTTATTTTTCTAGTCGTTCAATATGTTAATTGTCTGTTATATTTAAGTTTTAAAACAATGCTAACTAGCAAAAACCTTGCAATATTGCTATGACCTCAAGAAACATGGGTCTACCTAGTTTCCGTGCTAAAATGCAATTTTGGTGTTATCTAGAACAAACCCAGTAATGTGATATAGAGGATTAACAGTCTACTGTAAGTTTCGAAAGTGTGTCTTTGGTAGGAACACTAATCAGCTGCATACTAGCGCAATGTTTGCAATGCTAATAACAGCAGATATATTGTCTATGCGTGGAAAATAAGTGGCAATGCGGACCATTTGCTTGGAACCTTATTTAGCTGTTAACTATCCCAAATCTAGCAATGCTATTTAGCAGGTATTGTGTCTACCACGGTTGAAAATAACTTTCAAAACTCTCAAAGCATACTTTTTTGCTAGGAAGGCTATTTAGCTGCTCACAAAGAGTAAATCTAACAATGCTATTTAGCAGATATATTGTTTACTGCGAGAATAACATGAAGTCAAAGCGGAGTATTTGCTGGGAACGCTATTTAGCTTCTAACTAGCGTAAATTTAACAATGCTAATTAGCAGATATATTGTCTACTGTGAGAATAACAGTCAAAACGAAGTTTTTGCTGGGAACGCTCTGTAGATGCTAACTAACGTAAATTTAACAATGCTATTTAACAGATATATTGTCTACTGTGAGAATAACTGTAAAAGCGGACTATATGCTGGAAACGCTAGTTAGCTGCTACCTGACGTAAGTCTTACACTCCTATTTACCAGATATAGTGTCCACTGAGAAAAATAACTGCCACAGCAGGCCTCTCGCTTGGAAGGCATTTTTTCTTATAAAGAAATGAATATAAATAAATGGATTTTCCCGTAAGACAATACTTGTCATCAGAACTCGATTCCACAAACCAGTTTTATACTTAAGTCAAAATGTTTAAAGACCCTCACATTTCACATTTTTTTAATTTAAACATTTAATATTTTAGCATATTTATTTAACGTGAGTAAGTCACAATTACAGGTATTAATTTAAAACTAGTTAAGGAAAGTTGCGAAAATATAAATTTTTGTACTTTGACTTAAGTCAGAAAACGCTTTGTGAAATCGCCCCCTAAACTGTTGATTTTCCCATTTTAAGCTGCTTTTGATAGATTGATTGATTGATTGATTGTTTGATCAATGGGACGGTTTTAAACACAGTGCTGAATATGATAATTTCCTTGTTTTTTATAAGCTATTTTGCTACAATATAGCACAGGAGCTAATAATCGTCTAATTAGCGCTTAATCGTGCACCTAAATGGTCTTACAGACAAAACACCCTAATTAAATACCGGTATCTGAGAGTGTTAACTAGTAATAAACAGGCGTATTTGAAGCAATTTTTCTTTTTTCAACAATAGAATATAGATTAAATGAAAAAAATGACAATTTTGCTTCTCTCCTCCGTTATACAAAGTCGGATCAGCTCTTTAGCCGACTTTAAGCCGCCTTTACTTGGATGAAATTTCGTAGTTTTAAGCACTAGCCCTGGCAGCCAGAGAACCAAGTTTGAATCGCGAGCGAAGCAAGCAAAAACTTTTTCTCTGCCATAAAAATATACATTTTGTTATATGGCTGTTGACACTTTTGTCTAAATATCACGTGTTATATCTGCCATCATACTTAAGATAACATAGACTGGAGTGTTAGACCATCGTGGCCTTAAGTAAGGATATATCACAATGATAAATTACAAAATGACACCTTACATACTTAGTATCTAGTGCTTAATCCGCTATGCGTGATAAAAATAAGTGGATACTCCACTGGGGGTCTTAGTCGATTTCTTGATTTACTTCCGTGGTTTTGAGCGTTGTTGACGGCCTTCCTGTTTCCAAAATTAGGGAAAAAATTAGCATAATCCGTTCCTGTCATAATGCAAGAAACAAACTAATCCTCAATTCGAGGAATTACTTATTTTATTGATCTCAGTTTTAGAAAGTGGCCCAACAAGAGTATCAGTCTGTTCTTTTTACCCATGATTATTTGATTGATTAATTGATGGATGGATGGAGGGAGGGGG
>JARFOD010147234.1:0-12722 GCA_031763545.1 Mopalia muscosa | reverse complement strand
GTGTCCACCAACTAGCTGAGTGTTCAGGAACGGTGTACACTAACTACTTGAGTATACAGAAACTGTGTCCACCAACTAGCTGAGTTTTCAGGAACAGTGTCCACCAACTAGCTGAGTGTACAGGAACTGTGTCCACCAACTAGCTGTGTGTACAGGAACTGTGTCCACCAACTACCTGAGTGTACAGGGACCGTGTCCACCAACTAGCTGAGGGTCCAGGAACCGTGTCCACTAACTACCTGAGTATACAGAAACCGTGTCCACCAACTAGCTGAGTGTTCAGGAACTGTGTACACTAACTACCTGAGTATACAGAAACCGTGTCCACCAACTAGCTGAGTGTTCAGGAACAGTGTCCACCAACTAGCTGAGTGTTCAGGAACCGTGTCCCCCAACTAGCTGAGTGTACAGGAACAGTGTCCACTAACTACCTGAGTGTACAGGGACCGTGTCCACCAACTAGCTGAGTGTTCAGGAACCATGTCCACCAACTAGCTGAGTGTACAGGAACCGTGTCCACCAACTAGCTGAGTTGCGACCCCTCAATTATTTTTGCACCACACGTACGTCATGTATTGACAATAGATAAATTTCATAGACTATATATGAGGCGTATTCCTCGACAGTAGGCCTACATTCTACGTCCATCGATTGCGGAGGTTGAACATCGATAACTGTCTAGCGTCATCTCGACGTCAAAATCGCGTAAGGTAGAATTATGAATAATCCTACCAATTTAGCCTTGGTGAATGCGATATATGAACGTCGGAGAACGCCACAGTGTTTATGTGTTATTTCCGGTGGGAAACATTTGAGTGACCCATTGATTTGACTTTTTATTCATTGTGCTCAATTATCTGATTTTGTTGCACACGTCAAGTTCCACTTTTTCTCTGTGCATGTATAAAAATGAGGTAAAAATACACAAGAGTTAATGAAATTATTAAATTAAAAGCACTCAAAAGTCACAGAAGGTCATGTGTGATAAAAGATCAATGGGTTAAAGTGACCTTAATATATACTACACACTGTGGGGCTCTCCATTAATCAAATCAAACAAATGTGATTTCCAAATTGGCCTATAATCTCAAATTGACGTTCTTGACGCCGAAATGGCGTAATGTAGAATTATATAAAAAATGAAAAAAATCCCTGCAAATTTAGCCTTGGTGAATGCGATATGAACGTCGGAGGACACAATTTCAAAGCAGAAGAAGAAGAATGTGTATAGGGCGTAGTGGAAGGATTACATAGGCGTACAGACATGTATCGTGCAGTGTTAAAACATTTTATGTCCGTTATATGCCTTAGATGCGAATACGTATCTTGTATAGACTATAAAGTATATAGAGTATACATTGTGTAGGTCTAGGCTATTTAGTTTGGATATAATCCTAGATTGGCCTATATATTTAATAGGGCAGGCCACATACAATAAGTATCACATTTTAAGGTTACAGGAGATACATTAACAATATATATACAGATTTGTGTCATGCCAGATTATTATAGAACTGAAAATCCGATTAGTCACGGGAGTTTTGGCAGAATGACATATCGATCAGTGGCCATGATGTCATTATACATGTATTTCGTTTAGAGTGACCTCCCTTTGTCATTTCTTTGACAGTTTACAACAGACAAAAAGAGGATGGCTGGCGGTGCAGGGACTCGAAGGTAACTTCACGTTTCACGAATTTCCATTTTGTCTTTCTAAGCATCACATTTTCTAAAGATGTACACACAAAGAAGCGAATTAGGTTAACTGGGTTAATTATGCTGGAAATATCCTTAACTGATGGGGAGGATGCAGGCGAAATTTGGACCCCGCCTGACCTCTTCCCTGTGTTTCCTTTATTAAAGTCGACACTTTTGATCTTCCAGATATGTAGTTACATTTCAGCGGGTGTTCTAGACAACGGCTTTATCGTGCTTAAGAAAAACGTCCAGTAGAGTGTGTCTGTTACAACTGTCTCTACCATAATTATGTTCACCCTCCATGTACAATCATTTTGTAAAACCTATTCTCAAATTCTGTTCTTAACTATCTCGTTATGTTGCACACATTCCACAGTGTAACAGTTCTCTCTCTCGCCATGTATTTTTTTCCATTTCATAAGGAGGTAGAAATACACAGGAGTAAATGATCCACAGAAGGGTGATTGTGATAAAAACATCAATGGGTGACAGTTACCTTAATTTGAACCCCACATAAAGCATCTTAGGCAACTGTCAAGTGTTAACCTAGCCCTGTTTACATGATTGTGAGTGGGAGGGGAAGCACTCACAGTCATGTAAACAGGGCTAGTCAACCCAATCTTCCAAGCCTCTAAGACTACTTTGTATTTGATATATAATTCAGGATTTAGGGTACATTTATTTTTGCTTATTTTATTTCTCTTTAAAATAAGCTTGCAGATCATCTACATGTATCTTTTCCATTGTTCATTGTATTTTGTTGTCATTTGAGTGAAACAAACAAATTGAAGAACATGTAAGATTGTTTCTCTTCTCTTTAATGGAAGCAAGGTATTACCAATAGTAAAACAAACTTGCAGTCCATAGAAGCAAATTGTTTTTGCATGCTTTTGAAATCAAAATGTCTTAGTCATGTTAGCTATTGATTCACCCTAAGTGATTAAATATAACAGAGATAAGGAAGATCATATTTAAACTGAGATATATGTGAACTTAACATGCATACTTCCATTGTTCAACATTATGTGATACAGGTGGTGGATTATTTATATAAATAGAACAGATGTTACATTGATTTGCCCAAGTTCAGAAATTCTTCAAGCTATTAAAGCGAAGGGATTTGAATCATTGATCATAAAGGCTGGCACCTTATGCAAAAACATTATGGCTACACCATAACTGTAGGAATTTATGCTGACTTTACCGTTCAGCCTGTGACTGGTTAGGTATCCGTTATTATCATTGATTCTATCTGTAAGCTTAAGTAAATATATTGATTTATTTAGCAATATATAGAAGGTACCATTAGGTACCTTAACTAAGGTAGGTGCAACATGTGTTTGGATATTGAATAAGCAACATTCACATTCTTTGTTCCCTGGACGTCTTCAAGTATGTGTGAGAACTCTTTTAAGGTGACATCAGACCTTCTATTAAGGTAAGGTCAACTGACATGGTTCCGTGATTAGCAAAGCATACTACTGACTACTGATCTTCCTTCAATGTATGGCTTAAAAGATCGAGTTCACTTGTTCGCCATAGGAGGGGAGGACTAGTTACAGGATTTTCTCTCCATGTCCACAGTAATGAAGCATCGACAAAAAAAAAAAAACGAAGAAATTTTGGGGACACAACTGTGTTTATTCACATCATTCAACTGAGAAGTGATGTCAGATGTTTGTTTTATTTATTTCAGAGTAGATCAGTATGGTTTTGATAAATCCGAAGAAGGCGACTACTCGACGTATGAAGAGTTCATGTCCATGTATCTATCAGTGTTAGCTAGGAGAGCTAAACGCTGGAATGATTATGTTCATGATGACCATAATATAAACAAATCAGCTAAAGGTATGTGTCAACAACAGCCTTCATCTACACGTTCATATACAAACTCATCAAATGAGTATACATTATTACTAGAAGATTGATCAAATTCGTTTTAGAGGATGAATAAAAGCTCCAAATGCTAAACAAAAATTTGTTCCATATTTTTCTGTCCAACGACCAATATTGTAAATTTTTTCAAAATTTAATTTTAGTTAGAAGTTTTATTTAAGATACAAAGTGTTTTCATGACATTAAATCGTCTGCATTTAAATTATATTTAAATTCTATTGTTGTCAATCAAAGTAAAAAAATGTGTAATAGGAAGATGTACTCAAGAGAGAACTAATTGTATCAATCCCTAGTTCCTATTGTATTTCCCACTTAAAATTTCCTGTGGAAATACTTATAGATAATAGGAAATTTCACTTAACTGCATTGTCAAAGTGGTACATGTAAAAAAAAAAACAAGAGTTGAGAAGACAACAGCATCATACAGTATGCAAGTTTTCATTCAACTTATTTGTTATACCCTGAAATATTTTGCATAATCAATATGTTATGCTTAGAAATGGTTAATTTTGAATACATTTTATAATGGTGAATATTTTATTTGCAATTCAGTGCCCTGTATTAAGTATGAGTTATGACAACAAAATTACACATTTGGGGAAGCCTTGTGACTTAGGGCAATAGGCCAAACTCTCATATCTATATTAGCACCTGTAGAAAGATTAGGTTTCTAACAGAGCAAAACACCTAAATGTTTGTGTTAGTGGTACTATTAATTAACCATATCTATTATTAGAGCACATATTAACATGTAAATAAAATACATGGCATTAAACACTTATCAATCATCGTTCAATACGCATGTAAGTGAGTGGATTGTTTGTTTGTTTGTTTGATTGGTGTTTGACTGAGGAAGCTGAGGGAGTATTCTGCAGGGCCATGGCCCAGTCGCTCCCTCACGGGGCTGTAAGTGAGTGGAAGTAATAGTTATTGTGATACACAGTCTTGTATGACTTATGGACTCAAGATCATAAAAAGGATCTGGATGATATTAACAACAAAAAATGTAGCTGGAAGACAACATATGTGATATTGAATACATAATATATATCATTGAAGACAAAATGGTAGCATTAAAGAGAAAACATGTAACATTGAAGATAGAACAAGTAGCATTGAATGCAAAATATGTCATACTGTATACAAAATAATCACATCATTGGCAAAATATTTAATACAAACGGTTTAACATTGTAGACATAATAGTGGTGGAAAAATATTCAATATTGGGGTCATTTGGGGACAAGAATTTAATTGCCTGCCAATGATTATATGGTACATGTATTTCAATTTCAGTGAAGAGATTTTGTCGCAAAGGAGTTCCTGCAGAGCACAGAGCAGCAGTAAGTTTATTATTCTATAGTGTATAAAATCTTTGCATGGATTTATTTATTATTTAAATGAAGGAAAGTACTTTTTCTAAGCTTCTTTACTAGGTGGTGTCTTGGTGTCTTTGAGACTGTCACACACAAGAAGCCATTTGGGACACCCGGTTTCACTCAAATTTAACATGGGGAACAGTAAAATGAGACACCCTGTTTTTGTAAAAATGGGGATTTGAGACACCCTCTTCTTGATTACATTGATTTCTGGCCTATACTATGATCATCAGACACATATATCTAAACAGAATGTGTTCCTTTTTTTAAAACCATGCAGAGATTAATAGAAGTAATTTATACGGGCAGTACACATGTAAGCTCCCCTCCCCCTTTCTTCTCCTGCCCCGTGAGGGAGCGGGTGGGCCATGGCCCAGCAGAATACTCCCTCGGCTTCCTCCGTCGATCGTAAGAGGCGAGAAAAGAGGTTGCTTTCTGTTGCCCTGGTGTTCGCAGAGCTTTAGGTTAACGGGAAGCTTTATGATGTTCTGTATTTGCGTCTGTCTTCATATAAGTGGAATAACCTTGAGAACGACGTTTAACAGCAATCAAACAAACAAACAATAAATTCGGCGTGTTGCCTTGTAACCGGCACAGACTTGCTTCTCTTTTTTATTTATTGCCTGTTTAGGTCGGATCGCCTTGAAAGCTTCACCGAATAGGGGCGTTAGATAATAACTCATAGACATATCGGCTCTTTTTCTAGTACAGTATACACACTGGGAATCGGAAATCAAATAGATAGAGGGTACCCCTTAATTTGTGTAGCAATTCGTCCATTGGCCCAGTAACTTGGATATAGCTTAAAGGAAAACGACGAATCATCTCCTCTTCTAGATGACCTCCAAGAGACACGTTTCTAAATAGATGTTAATCCCAAGTCGTTATGGGTAACTAACAGGCATCTTGGAAGAGAATATATTTGTTATGTTTAGTTCAGTTGATTGAAATGTGTCTCTAAGTAAGTATTAACCTTCTTCCTCATTTCTTTATTTACAGCAGCTGTTGAAGGCAAAACATGTTTTTATTGTCCAACAAAAAGCTCTTGACAACACCTGCAGAGAATGGCGGTTTAATGGATTGCAGGTGACCCCCGTGTATTTAGTTCCGTGTGGAATATCGTGTTTGTAGCCCGGATGCAATTAAATCCTTCAGAACGAAATTTAATTCAGTCTTAGACCCTGGCTGTATTGATAAGCCCAATAAAGAGATATACTGAAGTTGACAGGACAGACACATATATTACAACTTAGCTTGGCTAATTACTAGAATAGTCAGTTTTCTATAAACCACAAAAAAATTAGCCCCAGGTGTTTTCAACAAATACTTTGAGCTGCTATTTCTTAGGCTAACACGTGTATTATAAATGATATAAATTAACAACTTCACATTTATCCAGATGATCCCAGTTACCCGTCACTTGTCTCCAACAACATCCATGGCCGTGTATGGTGGCTGTTGCCCTGTTACTTTTGAGCTAAAGAGGAACAGGAAGCAGATATGTTTGTGATGTATTTGTAATATCCTGTATTTGACCTGTGATGTTTTTGTTTGTTGCCATATGGTTTCCTTCACCCATTAAAGCGTTAAAGCCCAATCAATCAAACAAACAAACAAACAAACAAACAAACAAACGGATTTATCAATAGGCAAATTTTACTATGGCCTAGAACCTACGGACATCTGGGGTGCCCAATGGATATATTGGATATTAAAAATTGCCAACTTTTCTTTAAATTTGGGGGTCCACCGATGCATCTGACCTAGTTTTGACCTTGACAACATACCCACACTGTTCAAAGGTAAACCAGAAACTGAGCGACGATATGATTGTCCTACTTTATTGCGTTCTTGTTGAGTAGCAATTCTATACAATACAGTTTTATACAATTTGTTAGAAAAATGAAAAATGTGTGAAAATAATCCAACATATAGCGATCCTTTATCCTATAGCACAGGCTATGTTCCAGTCTCTTGACTTTGGAAGTCGGCAGAATCTCTCCCATATTTAAATCGGTGTCAGAAAGCTCTCGACCAATTTCTGTTCTGCCTAGTCTTATCTTAGTCTTTGCCTAGTCTAATCACAATACTTTAAAAACTATGTGCAAATGACGTTACAAAATCACCTATTTGCCTGCCTCGACCATTGTAGTGACAACACATTCATTTTGCCGAACCTATTTCCCACTGGTCATACATTATAAATTATTCACAGTTTTGTTTCTTCTTAAATTACCGGGGAAACGTCTTCTATAAAAACAAGACTATATGTAACTTTCGATTTCTTCTGCTTGACTTCCGGTGACCGCGCTCAAACTCTGTTTTAAATTCCGAACGTTCAGAGACTTATTTTAGTTGCTGTTAGTACAAATGTAAGACTGAAAGGGAGGATTGGTATCTCCAATTTTCGTTGATGCTTGAACTAGACAGAATTTAGTCTCCGGAAGGTGAGTGAATCACATGACGTGACTTACAAGCCTATTAGAGAAAAATTCCAACTTTAAGTAGTTTCAAACAGTATAAGATACCGTAAAATCTATATAAAAAAGGGCAGTTCCTCCACAAATTAATACGGTTCCGCACAGATCATGTCTTTACAAAGCAGAAAATGTATTGATTGCTTGACACAGTCTTAGCAATCAAGTTAATATTCGAGATAATTACTTGCTATATTTATGTATAAACTAACTCAAACATAATGAAAAATAATACAGTTGTGAATTATTAACTCTGTCTTAGACAGAGATTCATTTTCACATAAAACATCTTTTCTAGGTTTAAAGATGTTTATAGTGCAATAATAATATTTGATCCAATGCTTTAATTTTTGTCCAAAGTTTATGTAAGCAGCTAAATTCCGCCGTGCGTCTCAATTTTAGGTGCTAAATAATAATAATTATCATAGTAATACGATTTTATTTCAGACAGCAAGTCCATATATAAATTATCTAAAAGACAGTGAAAAGGTATAAGTAGATGTCATTAACAGTACATATAAATGAATCGGACATGGTTAACATATGCACATACTACCGGTACTTATAATATTTCGTTCCATCGAGTATGCAACTTGGATGTAACAGGGATATCAGATGACAGTACTTAGTGTCCTCAAAAGCACATTAGTGCTGGCTGAAATTCTTTCACGGAAGCCAAACACGGCTTTGCGTACAACTTCACCAAAAGAGGGACCGTCGTTTATGGCAAACATTGCGCTTGCACTGCAGCTATATCTCTAGTGCAACAACCATCTAAACGTGTTATTAAACAGTGTTTTGATTTTAATATACACAGATTTAGTATAAGAAGCCCACACTTGGCATCAATATATATTACAACAGTACGCCTTGAAAATACATTTTTTAACAATTGACGAGCAGAGCCCAAATTTGCATAAAAGCATGTTGGCCCGTAGGCCTATTCACAGTTTCCTTTTTTGATATTTAAGGTCAGAATCGTCAGAGAAGTCACTTCTAAAAATATGACCTAAGTAAGTGTAAGATGTGACATATACCAATGTGGAGTCACATAGCTTAACATAAGGTGGCTTGAAATTGTTGTAAGACTTAGGGACGATAACCATACATTTATTTTTCTCAGTATTATATACAATGTCATGTTCCTTAGTTTAATAAGAGCAATGATCAAGACGACTTTGCAGAGATTTAGCCGATAGACATACAAAACATAAACCGTTCGCATATAATAAATGGTTCATAACGAGTCCAGCTATGGAGCGTCCAACACCTGATTCAGATAGAGTAATGTCAAGGTCATGTAAATGCAGAGCAAAAAGATATGGAGACAGAACACCACCTTGTCTTACACCATTACTTACAGAGAAGAACTATGAAATGGTGGAACCCCATTTGACAGCAACAATTTGTATGTTATACAGGCAAACAACAATCGGACAACACGTATAGGGGTTTTGCGTTCAATTACTTGTGAATCTTGAAGTATAAAACAGTCTTGGACCGTGAACAAAGTCCTAAAAAATTAAAACCAATCGCAGTTTTGTGCGATTTTGTGCAGAATATTTTATTTAGATACATTCCTATCAAACCTCTACTTAGCCTGTTTCTGAAAATCTATGTGACAAAATTTGTGTGCAAACGTCGTGACAGTTTAGATTGGCTGGCAAAGATGCAATTGTTGAACTCGAGCACCGCATGGTGGTTTAAAAGAAAAGCGTGGCCATTCCAAAATGTCAACTGTTCGAACAAAAAGAACAAAAATTATTAACAAAATTGTGCAATGCACGCTCTTCTGAATAACCTATATGTTAAGCAAGATAAATCCACAGGGAAAGGGTAAATTCTGAAAATAACAAAACGATCAATGAATAGAGTGCTGTATTATTTACGACTTTTGTAAACCCATTACAACTTATACGTAAATACTGTTCATCCATTCAGAGGGGTAACAAGACAAGTATCCACTCTTCTGAACAGAGATAAGGTCGCATAGGCCAGACTCGTTCATTGTAGTGCAATGTCTTAAATAATCAAATGTACTTTCAACTGGTCACACAGTTCAATGTAAGCCATTATACATCATTGTATTAGTTCTAAAACTAACAGGGACACGCATTCCTCATAAATAATTCACAACACGTCTCCGTGTAACTGAGTTTGATGATCTTTGGTAAGTACTAGCCGGGTCCAGCATTATCACATTAATGCTCCACAAACCAATGCATTGACAAAGCTCTTGTATTACCAGAATCAGCTCATTCAGTAATATTGCTGATTTTGTACACACCTTTAAGCACATATATCCTATAGGAAACATATTTAAGTTGCACTTTTTACTCCGGCTGTGAACCAACCGACTTGACAGTAAACACGGTAAGAAGGCGATGGAGAGTCTCTGCTTAGTCGGGAGTTGCATTATCACATTGAAGCTCCACAAACCAATGCATTAACCAAGCTCTTGTGTTACCAGTATCAGCTCATTCAGATAATATTGCTGATTTTGCATACACCTTTTACAACAAATATCCTGTACAAAGCATACGTACACTTTTTTACTCCGGGTGTGAACCAACCTCGGTTTTGGTCTTCAGTTTTGATGTTTTATATACCTCTTCAATAGAAAATGTATTGAACTAATAATGGTCAAGTTTCCTTCCATATTCTTTATTCTTTATTCAGCAGATGTTGGATCACGGGATAAATCCCAATAACAGATTTTTGGCCAGCATTATTGTAGGAGGAAAACTGGGCAGTAAATTTACCCCAAAAACACACCAACTGATCCAAAGCTAAAGGATAGTTGACGCTTGTTACTAAGGCGTTGGCGAGTTTCTATTCAGTATGCAGTAAGTGGTCGATACTGATGAGGCAAGGGGAGCTTGGGTAGTTGAGATTTACATCGAATAAACCCATGTTGGGTCGATTTAAATGACTTAAGAAACTTTGTTGACTAGGGACATTAGATTATAAGACGTAGAATGGTTATTCCCAGTCTGGTACGACATACCCACTGAGACCAGCTAATTAAGTCAATTAACTAGTGGACTGCATTCCTACACTTGGTTTTGTTATCGGTTAAACAATGGCTGTAGAGATTGTTCATTTCACCCCAGACGAGCGGAGACACCATTAACTCAATTTATTACTTGGCAGCAAAGTGGTCTGGTTAACGGGAAATGGGTTCCACTAAACGTTAGTCTCTTATCAATCACCTGAAAAAATGCCAAATACTGAAGACGTCGAGTACGGAGCAAGTAATGCTGTAGCGGAAAAGCACAACTGCTCTACCAAACCTGGGAAGTGGTAATCAGGATTGTGACATCAATGAGACTTATGGTACTTATGTAAGATGCCATTCCAGTACTGTCACTGTTGTTCTTTAACGTTCTCTGATTGTCATGCACAATAATGAGTATTCTTGTTATCACTTCCAAAATGATAACATTTGCAACCAAATTGCTCAGCATGACGACATTATTGTCGAACTAGCGTCCAAATATTACAACATATATCTCGGCAAGAAAATCATTCACTACCAGCTCAAGACTTTGCTAAATTCATAAACTATATGACATTTCATTCTCTTGCGTATAACCTCTATACATCAATAATAATCCACTGAAAACCGGGAAATCATGAAAATAAAAAACCCATTTCTACAAATACTGCGTAATGTATCACATACGAATGTTGTATACATAACAAATAACAACAGGCAGAAAAATATGGCTCTAAGCCATGTATAGAGAAATATGTGTAACGTGTACTTGACAGTTTCTAAGCCGGTTGTGAGAAAACCTGACTTTTAATCTATTGAACTAACCGACAACTTTTCTTTCGTCTGTCGCCAACTGATCCCAGGCCAAAGTGTATTTAATGCCGGGGATTTTCTGCTCCAGCTGCCTGTACCCTTTTAATTTCCAACGTCAAATCAAACGAAAATAAACTTAAACTAGAAAAGAAGCATGAATGTATCCCGTTCCACCACCCTTCCTCCCTACCCCGGTAAATGACAAGAAATAAGACCGTTTTTATTGAGAGTGGCAAGGATAACAACATAAGTTAACAACATAAGTTATCTGAAGACATAAAACTGGCGATGTTAGTAAGAAGGGGTAACACATTTTGAACAAACAAGGTATGACCCACATGGAGAAGAATGTTATGTGTAAGGGTCGAAGTGATATGCTATATAGTAACTTGGCTATGGTCCAGACAAGATATGACTGAAGACAGATTTGCACATTTACATTAACTTGTTGGAAAAGCCTTTCACATCTTCAAAAATATGGAGAGGAAAATTGTATGTTAGCAATTCGCTACATAGTGAGTTATGGTCTGCACAGGATATGGTAGACAACAGAGAGCTTTTGTTCATAATTTGGATCGAAATTTGCATACATTTGCGAGAAAAGTTTCACGTTCCACATATCCATATTGTGAATAATGTTGTATGAAAGTTTCAAAGTCATACGTTGAATAGTAACTGAGTTACGGTCCGGACAAGATATGTTAAACGACAGACAGCAATTTGCATAATTTAGGTTGAAATTTGCATAAACTTAAGGATTAATGTTCTTGGAAATTTCAAAGTCATTTGTTGAATAGTAACTGAACTATGGCCCTGAAAAGACATGTTGGACAGCAGACAGCTAATTTGCATAATTTAGGTAGAAATTTGCAAAAATTAGCGGGAAAAGTTTCGTGTTGCACATCTGCATATAGAGAAGAATCTTATGTGTAAGTGTTAAAGTGGCTACATAGTAACCGAGTTATGGTCCGGACAAGATATTTAGGACGCATGCACGGACCGCCGGTCGGAACAACCAATCTTTATATGCCCCACCTATATATATATATATATATATATATATATATATATATATAAGGATTAAGGGGCATAATAAACACAATGTACACAGCTGAAAGGGCTGTGATAATAATAGAATTGGATTGATCGATTGATTATTGATTGATTGATTAGTGTTTAAGTCATATTCAACGGTATTTCAACCGCGCTGCGACTGTGACGTCCATTTATTTTATTTATGTTTTCCTATTATTTTAAATGATACGTAGAGTCAGTCCCAGTCTGTTTACCACCTTCACACATAGACCAGCAATAGACTAGGATACTCTAACCCCCCTACAGAGTGTTTTTCCGTTTGGCCGTTTTACTTGAAAACTGCTGTGAATTTTGCAACACATGTATATATATTCTGAATCGTCTTTGTCTGCAGAACAATAATAAGTAAACTTTTTTTCTAAAACT
>JARFOD010147223.1:0-12722 GCA_031763545.1 Mopalia muscosa | reverse complement strand
GTCTGCTGTCAAGGATGTTACCAAAGTAAGTAAACAAGAGAGTCTGCTGTCAAGGATGTTACCAAAGTAAGTAAACAAGAGAGTCCGCTGTCAAGGATGTTACCAAAGTAAGTAAATATGAGTCTGCTGTCAAGAATGTTACCAAAGTAAGTAAACAAGAGAGTCTGCTGTCAAGGATGTTACCAAAGTAAGTAAACAAGAGAGTCTGCTGTCAAGGATGTTACCAAAGTAAGTAAACACGAGAGTCTGCTGCCAAGGATGTTACCAAAGTAAGTAAACTAAAGACTCTGCTGCCAAGGATGTTACCAAAGTAAGTAAACAAGAGAGTCCGCTGTCAAGGATGTTACCAAAGTAAGTAAACAAGTGAGTCTGTTGTCAAGGATGTTACCAAAGTAAGTAAACAAGAGAGTCCGCTGTCAAGGATGTTACCAAAGTAAGTAAACAAGAGAGTCTGTTGTCAAGGACCTTCTTCTCAAACTGAACCTTCTTGTCCTCTTTCTTTCCTCCAACTGGATCTTCTGGTCCTCTTTCTTGTCAGCTTGGACCTTCTTGACCACCTATTGATCTTTGGTCTGAGATTTCGTCTCCTCTCCTACCTATAAATGTTAATCTCTTCAGCCTGCTCCTCAGGCTCCCAAATTCACTTCATCCCTCCATCCTCTCAATTATATATCTCCAAAGTTTACTAGATACTACTATTAATTTATTGTGCTCTAAGATCCCCACAAACTGTTCAGAGATAGATTTAGTAAAGCAATATAAAGAGTAACAAATTGGAAAATTCAACCATACCATGACAATTGATGTGAATCGTTAAAAACTACCTAGCAGCATCTTGTTGTGAGTTAATATAATCTGTACAGAATAAATTTATCTCTCACAAGATATTGAAGTAGAATGATTTTGAGATGCGGATATCCAATATCCGGACCTAATTTCTCAAATAGGAAACATGGCTATATGGCTAAACATATAACCCTTAATTTCACATAGCTGAGAAGAAATAGACGCAGTGGAAATGTAGCATATTGCGTATGTAGCTTCCAAGCATGGAAGAGTAGGATGGGGAAACCAACACTACAACCCGACTTATCCAGCAATCCTCTGAGTTACAAATAATCTAAAGCTGATCTCTCCAATGGCTGAAGATTTTACTTTTTCTTTCTGCACAGATTTTTAAAATACTTTTCATGATCGTTACACGACATTTGACTGCCGGAACCAAGGCCAATGCCTTAACTGCTCAATGGCAATGTCATACATAGAGTAGGAGTATCAGAGTGAGCCTAACTCAATGCCACATTTGTTTTTCATCAGATAAACATTCACTTCATTTGTTTTCAGGTTGGTGGCTGATGAATTAAAAGCTGGTAGACAAGTCACACCGGAGTATTTCGATTCCGTCACCATATACTTTAGTGATATTGTAGGATTCACAGAACTGTCTTCTAGAAGCACACCTATGCAGGTGGGTGGGGAAACTAGTGTAAAACTATACACCTAGGTCTATAAGATTACGTTTATTGTATCGTCTTGTAAACATTGATCGTGAATAAACCTAATCTAAGAAAGAAGGCATATAGGCACATAGGCACCATTTGAATTTTTTACTCCTTTTGTTACAAGTTACTTCTTTCCGATCTTTTTGCGAATACGAACAAAATAAATTTACAATATTTCTTCAATTCACACACAATGCTATTTGATTGTTAAATCATTCCGACCTGAACTATTCCACGCATTTGCAGTTCTGTTGACAGTAAATACACCTTTAAGCTGCAGTATAACGTACACAATTATATTGTTTATATGCTTTATTCGTCGTTCTCCGCTTTGGAGAGATGCAGCACCGGAATTCAGCTTCTTTCACAGGCCATATACCAATGGTTTTACTAAATAGTATTTGTAATTGTCAAAATACTCCATAACTTTATGAGATATGGGATTGTCTTATATTATTACAAGATAATACCATGATCATATCTGGTTAACCATATAGTTAATTCAACTAATAGAATGTATAGCATTTACTTTGAACCATAATAATTACGTTATTAATCAAATGAGAGTAAGTTTACATGTTCAGAACGTAAATGTTTAGGGTTTTTTTTTTTAACATTTTGTATTGTTTATAATTGAATTTGTTTTAGGTGGTTGGATTTCTGAATGATCTTTATACATGTTTCGATACTATTATTGATGAATATGACGTATATAAGGTAATTATGCTAATACATCATGTATAATCTTGATGTTTTCTTATGAATCCAAAATTAATTTGTCAATCGCTTCATGAACAGTTCAAGAAAGAATTGAATAAAATCATGGGTAAATCATGCTAAACTTATTTATACCAATAGACAAAGGTTATATTCTACCGATAAGGTGTCAGTACATTCCGACATTCAAACTCCTCGAAACGAACGAAAGCCCCCATTTATTTTGCAATGGGTCATATGGCACTATGTATTCTGAAAGTCACAATGGCATTGGAACTGGGTAATGGCTGGTTTCTAGCTAAATTAGTTTGTTTTTTTTAACAAATACCAGAATTTTACACAAAAAGTAATCTTGTGCTCTTGAACATTCATTTTCCTTATACTTATATGCTTCTTTCAAAAGACTTTACTCAAAAGCATAACACATGACAACGTTTAGTAGCACCTGTCCCCTCTTTGTACATCTCATACTTCAAGACCGATCAAAACCGGAGTCCCCACTGTCCTTTCTTCCGAACCAATCTGTCTAAGCACTCCCTGGTAATAACCTTGGATATAGTATACTATATCCCAGTTATAACTAACTTAAACCATTAAGTTGAATTCCCTTACGAGGTTTCTTTCTGAATATGCATAGAGATGTGTTCCATAAGATATACTTTCAGAGGACAGCTTTTTTGTTACTGCTAGTTCTATAACTGGTGTTCATCGATTAATAAATCAACGAAGATGAACATTCCAATAATGACTTTAAAAGAATCCAATTACAAACAGTTTAAGAATTATATGGAATATATATTCCTGAGAGTGTATTATTCGAATTTGACTTTGGTTCGATACCAAAATACTTTCCATGTATTCAATCGATTGGTCATTTTGGTTCAAACATATACAACTATGGTTATTGAACCAGCCCACCCTCTTCTTCCAAATTGTTGGTAACTGTCAATGCTTACTGACTGAACTAAACAGTAATCCTTACTCAATTATAACACTCATTTATACAATTGTCAACAGTCTAATATTGCGTCAAGGGCTTCGGTTAAGCTTATTTGGTAAAAGGCATAAAATGATATTCCTTTGATTGAATAGTACATATTATACTAATATACTTTCTTGCTCAGTTGATAGACGCGATGGACGTGCTAACCTGAGACTCCAGTTCGCGTTCCGGCGGAGTCAAGTAAAATGTTCTTCCTCTACAATAAAAACAATATGCTACTGATGATTTTTTTTTTCTCTCCATAGGTTGAGACAATAGGAGACGCATACATGGTGGTCAGCGGTCTTCCACAGCGTAACGGTGACCGTCATGTTGGAGAGATCGCATCTATGTCCATTGACTTACTCGTGGCTGTTGGGTTTCTCAAAATACGTCACCTGCCTGAAGAAAAACTTCAACTGAGAATCGGACTACATTCCGGTTTGTATGGTTTTCTTTCTTTCCACTGTTTCGTTTTCGAATTTTAAGTCATAATGGCTATAAAGATAACCGCAATCAAGTCTTCCCCCTTTTTGGAGAAATCGTTCTCAATCTTTTTGTTTTGCCTCAACCGCATGGAAATCATGTATCCTCAACTTGTGACATGTTCTGTAATATATATATAGGCTCGTGTGGTTGGTGTAGCTGGATTAAAGATGCCTCGATATTGCTTATTAGGAGATATTTTGTTTCTTTTTTTACCATTATATAGGTTCATGTGTGGCTGGTGTAGTTGGATTAAAGATGCCTCGATATTGCTTATTTGGTGACACTGTCAACTATGCCTCCAGAATGGAATCTAACGGTTTACGTAAGTGTTTTGTGTTATATGTAAGACTACACATGTATTATTATCTTATAATTAAAACTTTTTAAAGTGTACATTATTAACTACTCTTTAATAATTATACCTGGGATAACAAAATACAATATATATATAAGCAAAATTTTCTCTCTTCCTTTATTCAAAATATATATATAATCCCAGATTATGCACAAAAGATAACAAACTTAATGGATACCTCTTCACTCTTCGTTGTTTTTAGCATTGAAAATCCACATCAGTCCAGAATGTAATTTAGCCTTGATGCTGCTTGGTGGGTACAACACTGTGGAGAGAGGGGAAGTT
The DNA here is from genome assembly GCA_031763545.1 of Mopalia muscosa. Classification (NCBI taxonomy): domain Eukaryota; kingdom Metazoa; phylum Mollusca; class Polyplacophora; order Chitonida; family Mopaliidae; genus Mopalia; species Mopalia muscosa. The sequence goes on along the minus strand of JARFOD010147223.1, from coordinate 8,392 downwards.
ACCATGAAGGTTAGTTGTTACTGTAACCAATTTGATTTCTTTTTATTTATATGCAATAGATGAAAGGCATTTTAACAGTAAACACATTAGCTTATCCACCCTTACTCGGCAATCATTGTGATAGCACTAACTTTTTAAAAGAATACCATTTAACTGTCTCTACTGAAGAGATTCAAAGAAAGTTTTTCGATTGTCTGACTGTTTAGGGGGTGTAAACTTTACTTAAGATTATTTCACTCAAATGACAGTGTATCAGCCCACTTGATAAGCTGAAGAAAAAAGCACTTTTCACTGTAATATATATAATTACACAAAGGCAAAGATGTCACAAAGTATTGGCCTATATTGCCTTAACACTTCGTGAAATGACCGAAATAGCATGACATCGCTTCCCGCAACCGTCAGGTAAGTTTATGTCTATTTCACAACAGCTATCCGGATACGATTGCAAACTGTGAAAATATTACTAGGAGAAGGACATAGTTCCTATTAGGGTCATCTTATAAACTTCGTTTCATACATTGTCTGTATGTCATATACCTATAGTGTAAACCTGGGATTACAATATTGTAATCCCTGGTGTATACTGTCTTTTAATAAACAGTCTTTGATAAGGGTGCTTTGTTTGCTTTACAGGGTAAGGGAACCATCACTACTTACTTTCTTGAAGGAAAAGATAATAGCAACGGCTCATCTTCATCGAGATAACTGAACATTCTCCTAACAGGCAGTCTTAGAAAAATTGAGATTGTTTTATTGTTCAATCGGAGATTCCCTGTTTTTGCTTCACCACAGCCTCTTTCGGTGTCATTTTACCAATCACCAGATTCTTTGCTAAAGTTGTACATTGTTAAGAGACGATTCTTTTGGGTTTTACACATCTTCATGTAGCTCAAGTTCTTTTACACGTTCACTAGCTACTTTCTATCCAGTGCTTTTGTCACAGGTCCAAACTTGTCATAGATGGAGCATGGAGCTATAAAGAGGAGGCACAACTGAACCACATCAAAGTGCCCTATGCTCGATTCCGTCACCGCTGGACTCGATAGATTTTTGATGCAGGTGTGAAGGCTTAGTCTGCTCTTCCGGAAAGTCCAAGGAAGTCGGAATCATCAGCAGTGACGAGATTTGAAGCTCAACTTTAGATTGTGAATTCCAGATTGACCACATAGACCGACCTAATAAATCGATAGAATATCCGATTGACAGTTAGACAAGTGAATGAATTGTTGGTTTATCGTCGTTTCGCCTAATCTGTGATTTTGTACATTTTGGCTTTTAGGCGAACGCGAATGACGAAGGAGTATAAACTTATAACAATAGTTGGATTCCGATGGATTAAAGGCTAAGTTGGGGAGATTAGAAGTGTTCACATCAGGGGACAACTGGCAGGCGGCCAGCCTAAATATTCACAACAACAGTTTTGGACTGCAGCAGAAAGGAATTTTATTTGTATAGCCTATAGTTAATTTATTAAATGATACCATGCATGTAATAATAATTTATGAAGCTCTGTTCACACTCAAGAACAATAAGTCTCCCCGAAATAGTCCGTTCTTCAAATGTTGTCAGTGCTCGTGGATTTTACGGTATTTGATCCTTTCAGGGGCAAACCTGGCATAAGTATCTGCCTATGCAACTCTTGTCTCCATCACTGACTGTTCTGTCTTAATTATTAGGATGAATTCAAACAGGTTTTGGTGTGCTTTGGCAGCAATACATTTCATCCGGTTGTACCATCATTGTATAGGTTGTTGTTTGTCCGGCACCTTCTGTTTCATGATGGTTCCACATATCTCGGCTTCCGTGTCCTTCCGGCCAAATTTCCGTAACATTATCCATAAATCTGGTACACTCTGCGTTCGCTAGCTGGAGACTCGACTATAACATTCAGCCAAATGTCTTCTACTTCAGCTTTTGGAATCAGCCACAAAACTGCAGCTCGTCGAACCAGAAATCGAACATCAGCGTCATCTCGCTAAAGCGTTTGTAAATCATGTTTCTCCAAATACATTGGGTGAAATGGGAAAAGCAGCCCTTCGCATGGGTTAGATTGGGTCTGAGGGGGTAAACAGGAGGTAACAGGACTCGTTACAAGTCTTGACCAATCTTAACATCTGCTCGTGTAAGTCGTAGGTCTTCTGTTTGGCAGCAGTGCGTATACCAAAGACGTTTTCCCCACAACAATACCGTGTAATGTGTTTATTTGGTCAAAAAAGCTTGGTGTTTAGAGATAGACAAGGTTTGTCGATGTATCAAACAGAATAATTGTATCGTCTTCTCCATCACAGGCAAGCAGAAATGGGGCACCGCATCGCCTGGCCGTCCACTCTCCTTTTACCTGTACAACATTAATGCTCTTTGGAACTTTTGGAATGGTCGTTGGGCGTTGTCTGTAAAAACTAGCTCTAATAGAACAATACGATGGGAATTGGGCTGCATCTGCGGGTGACTCATCGTTCAACACCTCGTCATCATATATTTGTGGCGGGAGAGATTTCTTCTCTGGCTCGATTGGCTTAACATTTTCTACTTCTTGTCGAAATTTGTAGACTGGTGATCATGCTTAGTGTTTTCTACTTTGGTCAAGAGGTCATTACTTGCGCAGAGGTAGCTTTGCATCCACCAAAAGCACATTCCCAAGCAGTAGAATCGGACGAAGTCACCCTGTACTTTTAACCATTTAAACTTACTGAGTGACCACCTCTTGAAAGAGACAAAGTTTAGTCATATTTTTCAGCTGCCATTGTGCAAATTTTGGCAACTATTTTTCTCTGTATTTATGATTTTATCTCTTTTTAACGATGCTCAACTATATATGGCCGTTGACAATTTCGAACTTGAACGGTACTCAGCTACTGTTCCAATAATCGGATTATCACCATGCTGCGACTCCATGCTGTTAACCTCAATTAATCCCCAAAATGGCAAGTAGGCGAAACGAAAATGCATGAGGTGTGAATTAGGCGAATAGAGACTACGCCGTATTAACCCTTTGGGGATACCTTTTCACGAGGCGTAAATCTACAGCGGATTAATAGCTTTTGTCCAGTGTGGGGTTTAATAGCCGCTTATTTAAAGCCAGATAATACAAATGCAAAAAGAGGTCGTACAATTGGTTGAATTACGACTTAATGAAGCAACGTTCACGCAATTGACTACATATTGTAAACAGTAAAATGACAAAGATCTCGTCTATAATACAAACTAATTTCGATGTCCCATGTTTGGCGGTAATATTCTCTTATATGATTTAAAGCTAGTGAATTGAACGCTATAGACAAATTTTCCCGTATGTTTTAAATGGGTAGTTTTTTTGAAAATAGACTATTTTTCTTTCAAACCAGTAATCGTTCAAACGTGGCAATTATATTTTCATTTACTTCATACTTACAGAAACATGTATGGACATTTTTATCAACCTTGTATTGGCGGAAATTATCCCAAAAAAAGGCAAAAGGAAATAATTTGTTGAAATTGACAACTCATGTATGAAGTACGAGATATGAGGTATCGGTTATCGAAAAATTATCGGACCTGATCAGCAAGCGAAGCTTTTTAACATCTTAAACGGGCATATTTCTTATTGCTGTAAATTGACTGAAAAGAAATGCGCATATTACAATCTCACTTCTGTTGAAATCCGCGACACTAAAACTATTCAGATCTGTTGGGTGGCGGAATGGTACATAGAATATCAAAGCAACTTGGCCATGCCCACTAGTCTTTCAAGTTTGTATAGCACAGCGTGTGGCATACTAGTTAGGGAGCCGGTAATGGCCGGCAGAGTTATGCCTTCTTCTCTATATAGCTCCATGGATGGAACAAAGTGTTAGCGATGGAACAAATAAGTTCCAAAATTTAAATATAGGCCACTTGTTACGTTTGTGAGCTTTGACAAGTCCTACTTGAACTTAGATGAATAACACAGCTACAAATTGACTAGGAGGAAAAATATCTATTAATCCTATACATATCACATCTGAGAAGATTAAAACCTAAAACTGGCTAACGATGATTTGGTGTTTTTCGAACCAGGTTTTGGTGAACAGGTTATGTATTTCAATGAAATATTTTAATCATTCCCTTTCGATTTAAGCGAAACTGGTATTATGCTTGAATTGTACCTTCTGTTTTTTGCAAATCAGGAAGCGAAATTAAATGTCCATTTTGACAAATGATAAAATGAAAAGACTGTTGATCCTCTCTGTAATATATGACAATTTAACCTCTAATTAACATTTTTTTTCTGAAGACAGGTTGTTTGCCTTTTTCGTCCTCTTCTGAGGCCTAGATTGAATCCCACCTTTGGAATTCGTTGTGGACCTTAATTCATAACTGTGATAAGAGACAAAACAGTCCATCATTAAGTCAATACATAAATTAATGCCTTATGTTTGGGCTGTGAATTGTCAAAAAACCTAATCCAAACGCTGCATTCAATGTTTTTGGCATTTTTAGCTTATATTTTATATACAAAAATTTATTCAATCACAGAACAGTTTTGCAAAATTGACAATAAATGAGATTATTCAAATATCAAAAATCTATGTTTCTTGGTTGTTTTGATTTGTTTCCATTGGGGGGTCATCTGACGTCTCATTTGATACATCTGCAAATAAAAAATAATAACATGTCAGATCTGATAAGTAAAAACTTTGACTAAATTTAAATTTAATTTTTAAAATGACCTTTTTAAAATTAACTGTTTCTGGAGAAAATGTTTTATTTGAAAACATTTTATTGATATTTATGAAGGAGTTAAAGGTTGTGATTTCTTAACAATCCCTGGTGCATACTTCCAGCAGAAAATAGCAATCCCACTCACCACATCCATTATGTAAAGTGCTCCTTCCTCCATTTATCTTAAAACATATTGAATTTAGAATGGTGTCATTGAGAACACAGGTCAGCATGAAGTAGAGACAGTTAACTTACCTTCTGTGTTTGCAGCTTGGGGTTCATCAGGATCCTGGACAGAGTCATTCTGGTTTGTGTTATTATCTTTAACTTGCTGGACAATCTTAGCATTTACTTCCTCCATCGCTTTTTTGATAGCTTGTTCTGCTCGAACATCACCTGCAAGCAATCAAATCAGACATTATAATCATCAACCTTAATTTCTTACTAGTGCCAAAGAAAAGACAACTTGCTACAAGTGTCACCAATACAGGTATAACTACATATAAAAAATATTTTCTTTAGTTTTTATATATTTTATAATGCTGTTAAAATATTCTGAAAGCAGAAATTAAAATATCAAGTACAAAAGAATACAAATGAAATTTGAAAAGTTGCCTGACAATACAATTATCACCTGTTATATCTTTGTTTTGAGCATCACAGTGATGATTATAGAAATGGAATCAAGACCTCCTTATTTACCTATAACTTTAGAAATATCCAAGGCTTTTTCGAAAGATCCCAAGGCAGTTTCAAGCTCTCCAAGTTTTACTGAAAAAAAAAGAGAGATTGTTAATGATACATCTTGAATATGTAATTTATTAATAGTAATGCATACTGGTACAAGATAATTTTAAAACTTGATAATTCAGCTCTCCATTGAACAGGAGATGGTGTAGCCTGCCCAAGGACAAGTGTTAATTTGTTCTTGTTTCAAGAAGGACAAATTAAAATCCCAGCAAAATTTGAAAAATAAAGAATTTATTTGCAAATTGTATTTGACTTTACCTTCTGACTGGGCTATAAGTACAGTGGCCTGTAATTGCCATTGGTCATCCTCGGCTTTCTGTGCTTCTTCATATGACTTCTCTCCATACTGATGGGCTTGTTTGAGCTGTCCCAATTCCAGATGACATCTACCTACTTCATGATATAACCAGGTACTCTCCAGGGCTGATTTACTCATTGGGATCTTCTGTTCCCACCTGTATTAATACAAAACGTTTAATGTAGCTTCTTGTAACTATTTATTCATATTATCTCCTACTTGTTGTGATGGAAGTGTACTATTTATCTAAAATGATCAGTTTTTTTCTGTATAGCTTCATTTTATTGTAAATTAAAATGAAACATATATGTTTGGTATATAAGGGACTGGAGTGTATCTGTAACAAGGAAACAACAAAGACTGGTTGAATATTATGTTACAATAAGTATAAAAAGCATCAGCCAATCAGGCACTCTGGCTTGGTTGTATGGCATAATGGCACCCTACTGTAGCTTAACAGTCCAGCTGAGTAGTTCCTAACACTGGATGATTGTTTCAAATACAATATTTTGGTTATAACCTGATTTGAACCCCTTGAATAAGTCTATATTGGTTTATCTGGTATAGGGAATTGTATCAATCATAGCACAGCACATTATCGTATAGATACATTACCTAACACATGTACCAGACAGACCTATGATGTTAAACATGTTGAAATAAAATACTTTCTGTAGGCATATATCAGCTCATCCTGGCCTGTCCTCATAAGGCTACCTAAGTATTTCTTAATGTTAGGATAAACTAATTTTTAAACATCACTTGAAATAAACTCCATCTTTCTTGATAGGTTATGACTCAAATTTATCAACTGAAAACCTATATTCATGTATATTATGCCATGGAAAGGGTGACCAGTCATTAATTCCTTACATAGTGCTAACATGCTTACCAAGATATCAGCAGAAAATAACAAAACACATAATAACAAGGATATACATACACTTCAATAGCTTTTTCAAATTTGCCAGTCCTAGCATAAACTCTTCCCAGATTATCCAGGCCTCTTGATTCAGATTCTTCTATGTTACTGAAACGAACATGATATAATCTTTATTAGTCAGTTGTGACATTGGATTATAACACATTAAGTGGTTCGATTAAATTAGGACAATGAAATCATGGCTTGTCTATGCCTACATTCAGCTTTGAGATGTCTATAATTATCACTGAATGAACTTATTAATTTTATCATGAAATCTTTGTTTGGTGAATTGATTAAATGACTAAATCCTGAGGGTGACTATAAAATATGTGACTAAGGTAATCCAGTTAATACCATACAACGACAATTTGATTAAGAATGCATGAAAACTTACTTTTTCCGGCCTATATTCAGATCTATCAAATGATTTTCTTCAGCTTTCGAATATTTTTTCATCTCTAGATAAGCATTCCCAATACAGCTGTGTAGGTTGGCTATAACTTCTGTTTTGTTTGTCAGCATACTATCAGGGTAGTTGTTGACTGTAGTGAGACACCTTTGTGCTCTGTTCAAACTGTCCTCACACTGACCTTGTGCAAGAGCTGTAATAAACCAGTTAGCATAGCTGAATGTTTTTATTTTTATTTAAAAAAAAACAAATACTAGTACACACACATTTTTACAAAGCCTAAAATAACAGATTGAGGAAGGATTTAGTAAGGATAACACCAAAAATTTTGAATTGCGGGGCAGATTGTGCAAATAAGTTAGCAGTTATTGCAATGACAAAGTTTCTACAAGAAATTAAAAAGGCATCACAACACATTCTATAAAAATTATTGTATATTGCTCTCCTAGCTTGGTTACAGATCCTTTGTCTAAATTCTACAACAGAACTTTGTGTTTTTGGGTGCGCTGTACATGTTGTGGTCTTTTTTTTATGTCTGTTTCAGTTATGCCATGATAATAGCTTTATTATGACCTAATGATATTTCATTGTCAAAATCGACTATAAGTGCATATTATAAAGTCCAGAATGTTAATTTAAATGTTATTGGATCACAACCAAACTATCACAACTAAGTATTATATAATAAACTCCAAAAGTTGACGAATAAATAAAATTACTTATAATGTGCGGTACTAGTATATACCAAAGTAATCACATTGTGAGAACAGGTTACAAAGATCGTAATATAGTGATCATTCTGAAAAATATTAAACCAATATGAATTGTATAGCGGTAAAACAAAAATCTTCACCTTGATACAGTGCATGCTTATTTGATAGCTGCCTCTATTTACAGAGAGCACTCGGACACTTGAAGACACTAGATTTGTTAACCTTGGACAACTACCATAAAAGAAATTTATGGAAATTTTTTTATTTTAATCATTAAATTGTATATACCTTGGTCAATTCTCTCAAGTTCTTTGATGATATATTCATTGGGAGCATCCTTATCACCATTCTGTCCTTTTTGTTGCTTAGATTTGTCATATTTTCTGGCATACATAGGTTTCTGCTGCATCCAAAATTCTGTTCTTGTGTCCAAATATGATAAACCTTCCTCGACCAAATCATAAATTGTTTTTCCAGTGTCACTCTTTGGGTCTGCAGCAAAAACAAATAACTGTTAACTTTTAAATAAAGGAAAAGTAAATTGTGAATGCAGGTATACTGAACAAACACAGGACCTAAATAATTAATATGTTTATAATAAAAATAAATAAAGT
>JARFOD010147212.1:0-12722 GCA_031763545.1 Mopalia muscosa | reverse complement strand
CCCCCCCCCCCCCCCCCCCCTCCCCCTGTTCCCTCTCCCTGTTCCCTCCCCTTTGATTGTTTTGATTATCCTTGGAATGTTGGTCTGGGTTCTGTTTGTTATGAATTATAACCTATTGATAAAGACATAAAATATTTGTTTTATCACAGTGTATGTTCTCTTTGTAAAGGTCTGTCATTGACCGAGGTGTCTGTTCTTTATTTCAGATTAACCTTGGCACATCTGTAGGAACCCTTTACAAAATTAGGATTGGACATAAAGATATGAGCCCACAAAATGGATGGTTTCTGGAAAAGGTTTGAAATTCTATTTTATAAAATAGATTGGTATAATAGTCTTTTAATAAAATAAATTTAAAAAAAATGACAGATTTCAATTTTCAAATTATTATGTTTGTTTTTAATAACTCTTAAACAATTAAACGATTAAAACATAAACCTTTTTTTTCTAATTTATAGATTAAAATGCAGGACATGACAAGTAAAGAAGTGTTAGCTTTCAAAGGTGGTCGCTGGTTGTCACGGGGACAGGATGACCTCGACACTTGGAGAGAACTTCCTGTTGTACGACCTGGTAAAGACCCACTGCCAGGTAAATGACACTTCTATCTCTGTTGGGTGTAGAAGTCTATAATTTCACTTAGAAACCGCCCTCTGGCTAAGGACAGTTTGTTTGAAGAGTAGCACTACTGTCTTTACTTAGTGTTAGAGTAAATTGACCTTCCAACATTATTGTAATAGTTGGTTGGTTGTGCTAGTATCAATTATTATTGGAATACATGTAACGGCATCATGTAAGTGAAATACCCTTGAGCATGGCGTAAAGTACCAATCTATCGATCAGAAACCAGTATTAATATTACTTGTGCAGAAGTACTCAGTAGTGGCCATTTATCATTTTACTATTGGCTGAGAAAACACTTTACTTGTATTGACTTTACATGTCTGTCTACCAGCTGCTTCAAAGTTAGACCAAATCATCCTGAAGGTATTTGAATTAAATTTCCAACACGAGTTTCTACTTTTTGGGGCAAAGGCATCAAAATAAACTTGTCCACCTCAACTGTCCTTAAACTCAAAATGGGTGACGGTTGTTTGAGCATTATTTATTAACCTTTAACCAGAACTGGAATTTTAAGGTACCCTATAACTTCTATAAGTTGGGACCTTCTAATTTTGAGACAGTCTAAAGAAATAACGTATAAGACCCTCTGTGGTAAAGCCTATTTCTCTGTCCCAACTGCTAGAAGTTATTGGGTATCTTTATTCTTGAAATACCGATACTGTGTTTGATTGGATGGATTTTTTGTACCCATTTCAGTAATTGTGTACCAAGTGGAAGTGTACACAGGAAGTGTACCAGGAGCTGACACAGATGCCAATGTGTACTTGACTGTGTACGGTAGTCGTGGTGACAGTGGGCAGAGAGTACTTTATAAAAGTTTAAACAATGACAATAAATTCCAGTCAGGACAGATGGATGTGTTTAACCTAGAAGCTGTTTCATTGGATGATGTCACAAAGGTTGTGATTGGCCATGATGGAAAAGGAGCTGGTGCTGGTTGGTTCTTAGATAAACTGGTTGTCAAGGAAACCACAGACAACCAAACATCAGCATATTACTTTCCATGTAACAGGTATATGTTGTATTACACTTGGCGTAGTAATGAAAACTTCTAAACTAAAGAAAAAAATGATTACGTAAATTAAAAAATATTTGTAAGTGTAATCTCATAAGATTAGTGATTTAGTTAAAGCAAGCAGGTTCAAACGTCATTGAAGTCCTGCTCAATTTTGGTTTTGTGCATACTTTTTCATTTTAGGTTATATTGATTCTTGAAATAAAACTCAGAGAAAATGTGTCTAAAGTAAAGATTATATGTTTCGTATGGATAAAAAGCTCCTCATATTTAATAAATGGTACCAGTTTGATTTACAATCTTTGATTTTTGTTTTAACGTTACAATAACTTTTTTTCGTTTCAGATGGTTTGATGAAGGCCAGGAGGATGGTTTGTTAGAGAGAGAGATTTTGGTACAGGCCCCTCCAGCTGATTCAAGTAAGTTAGCAGTGTCTACTTTCTGAACAGAAACTCTCAAATAATTTGAATATATCTATGTTGACCGATATGTTTACACTTTTATTAAATAAGACAATTGTTAACATAGGGCACCTTTGAGAGACCTGCAGTATAGTATTGTCTTCACATGAGTTAAATAACCCTAAGTTTGTAATTAAACACCAGTCATTCATATTATTATTTACATAAAAAGCTATGTTCATATACAGCTGCTCCAAAAGGAACAATGTCTAATGTAAATATTATAAATACAGTGTATTTGGCTAGCATATTTTCAACAGACTTTCATAATGAATTATGTCTGTCTGTTCCTATCTATTCCTATAGAGGTTATAATCTATTGACAAGATTGTGAGTGCCTGTGGATTGTGACACATTTTGAGTCTAAACCAGCCAATCAGCTCTTGTCCCTTACATTTACATATGAATAATATCTTGCTACTGTGTGTTGACAAGATGGGAGTTTCCTTTACAAATCAAGACATGCCCAGCTTTCAAAACAACCAATCAGTATGCCTCTCTTCAATGAAGACACGCCCAGCTTTCTAAACTAGCCAATCAGTGTATGCCTGTCTTACAATGAAGACATGCCCAGCTTTCAAAACAACCAATCAGTATGCCTCTCTTACAATGAAGACTAGCCCAACTTTCAAAACAACCGATCATTATGCCTCTCTTACAATGAAGACATGCCCAGCTTTCAAAACTAGCCAATCAGTATGCCTCTCTTACAATGAAGTTAAGCCCAGCTTTCAAAACAACCAATCAGTGTGCCTCACTTTCATTTGTACATTAATTGGTTATTTCCCATTGATAGGAGGGGAGTATCTCCTGTCAATAAAGACACACCCAGATTCTAAACCAGCCAATCAGGGCAAGGTTTATCTGACAGCTTACGGCGAGAAGCGGCGCAGTAAAGAGATAGAAGTTGTTGCATCAGGACAGAACGGAAAAACATTTGACCCTGGAAACCTTGATGAATTTAATGTGAGTTGACATTGTAAGCTTAAACGTTGGTTAAATATAGAGCCATCAATAGGTTGGACAATAATTTGATGAGGATTTGAGTCAGATCATGAAGTCTCGTTAATCTATTGTGGTTTGTTGTTATACATATCACTTTTGGCTTTAAGCCCCAGTTTAGTGGTTACCATGCAGGCCTGCTAGAGTGTATCTGTTAACCATCATGTTTAAAAGTCACAAGATGTGGCTCTAAAAATTGCAAGGGTGGTTTTTACAAGGCTTTTTCACGGTTTTCCTAAGTATTTAAAAAAGGAACAGTGTGAAATAGACATCGTCATATAAGTGAAATGCCCAAATAAGACCCAAACTAACAGACTGGGCTGGAAAAAATGTTCATTATCACCTTGTAAGTTATTTTAAGGACTTTGTAATTGTGTGGAAGGCAGGTGACATATTTTTCATTTATTAATCTTACAGATTTCTTAAAAAATATAAATTATTATGTTAAGATGCTATAATGTTTGCACAACAGGCAAAAGGTAACAGTATTTCAAAAACGAAATTTTAGGAGATTTGTTTTCCTTTTTCAATGAAAAAGTCGAAATATCTCCTATATGTAAATAAAATCATTAATTGAATGACAGTGTGAAAATAAGATGTGTATCCAAGGGCTTTAGACACTCTGAATTGAAAAATGTCTTTATCTAGACACACTGTTTTAAGACACTTTAACATACAGGAGATACGGAAACTGTAAAAGTGGGACACAGAGTTAGTTAAAAAAGTGAAGCAAAATGACCATTTTAGACACCATACTTTCTGGCTAATCCCCTGCTTTCTTTTCCAGATCATATTTGGTGACCTTGGAGATTTATACAAGATACGAGTAACAAGGGAAGATAACTCTAATTGGGAAGCTTGGCACTTGAAAGAGGTATAGATGAAATCATATTGTGCACCTTAAATTCAGCTTTGAAAAAGATTTATTATCTTTTAATAAAATTTTGGAAATTTTATGAATTGGTTTTCACGATGTTTGGAGTTAAAATTGCAACATGCTTTGCTTATCAATTTCTGCACATTATTCATTGATTCACTATTGTTGGAAGTAAATTTTTCTGTAATATTTCAAGAAATTTGGGGCTCCGCGGCCGTGGCTTTGGGGCTAGAGTGTGCGCTTAATAGTCGTAGTTTGATGTACTGTTCACAGGAAAAGTCCATCTGTGAACCCTCAGGTATATGAGTTAGTCACACGACATGGCACTGGCAATTGCGAGAGTGATTTTTCAAGGTTTCCTGGTTTTCCACCGTAATTAGACGAAGAGCAGTGTGAAATGGATAATCTGTAATCATATAAGAGAAATGCCCTTGAGTACGACATTAAACCACAATCAAACAAACAATTAATCAAAGCAATTTGGGATAGGCCTATTTCATTATACAGTGTTTTGTTAAAACTGCTAGCTTCTTTATTTAATACTATCAACCTCAGGAATATGAGACAGTCAGACAATGTGGCTTCAACAAGCAAACCTCCACATCAAACAAACAAAACAACCTTATAGTAATAAATATAGCAAACCTCACAGAAAAATGTATTTGTCCTGTCTTCTGGCTAAGGGCAGTTTGTTTGAAGAGTAACAAAGCTGTCTTTACTTAGCACTGAAGGAAAATTAACTTTCCCACATTATGGAAACACTTCACTAATGCTGTCTTCACTTGGCACTGGATGAACAATTTTTCCAACAATATGGAAATGCTTCACGTTGTTTGTCCTAGTGTAAAAAATTGTTACAATACACCTCTGTCATAAATTTGAAATACCCTTAAACACGACGTTAAACGCCAATCAATAAATCATGTATTGAATGAAATGGGATGTATCCCTGACATACAAATAGTACCATTCAGTAGAATAACTGCACTGAGCTGCCTTTCCATTCATAAATTTGTTGCTTCTTTAAGCAAAACTTTCAGCTAAGCTGTCAAAATAGAATTTAAAAAAATCAACAAATTTATTTTTTGTGAAAATGAAAATTGCTTACACACATATATTCATCAACTTCTTCCTTCTAACTTTTTATATTCATGTTACATTTTGCAGGTGAAGCTTGTCGATAAAGCAACAGAAAAGGAGTATTTGTTTTCTGTGGACCGCTGGCTTGCTCGAAATAAGGAGGATTTTGACCTGACCCGTGAACTTCCAGTAATGGTGGAAAACAAGCCAATATTACCAGGTATACTTATAGTTAGGACATATTGTGACCAGTCCTAATTCTGTACTAAAGAAATATGGTCGCTGTGAGAGACAGCTAGCATTGTTTTTACTGTCTGTACACAACAGTTTGAAATTTGAAATCTGTTTCAACCCATATGGTTTCATGCAATATTACTTAAACCAAAGACGGATAATGGGATTTCCGATGAGTTTGGATGGACCCTAGGACTTGCAAGATTTATTTTAAAATATCAACCCAAAGATTCAAGGACCTATGGGCCTCATGGACCCTCTGTGCTGTGCCAATCAACCCCCCACCCCCATCAACGCTGGTTGTGGTCCTGTAATAACTTTTACTTTTATCTTAGTTATTCCTAAAAAATATAATATATTCTTTTAGTCTTTGTCAGGATTGCAAATAATAAATCTTACAATGGAAAATTAAGGAAGTTTTTGATAATTCTTTTTTGTTCAGTACGGCAGTATGAAGTGCAGGTGTACACTGGTAACAGGTGGGCGGCAGCTACAGAAGCCTCCTCCTACATCACCCTATTTGGTCAAAAGGGAGACTCTGGAAAGAGAGTGCTCTTTCACTCCACAAATAATGAGGAAAAGCTGAAACAAAATCAAGTAAGAAATTGATTTCTTTTATTTTTTGATATAATTATATTATCTATTGTGGACCTGATTGAGTGAGCTTGTGTCTGTTCCAGAAAAAAGCAGGTAAAGAAATCATCATATATAAATTTTTACTGTCAAATTTCAGATGGACTGCTTTGTGTTAGAAGCTGTTTCATTGGAGGAACTAACCCATCTTGTGATTGGTCACAATGGTAGAGGTCATGGGTCAGGATGGTTTGTGGAGAAAGTTGTGGTGTTGGAGAAGGAAGGGGAGAGGTCAAATGTCCAACAAATATTCCCTTGCGGTCAGTGGTTAGATGACCATGAAGGAGACGGAAAAACAGAAAGAACTCTTAGACTTCTAGGTTAGTTAAATATAATTCCGATGGCTATGATAGTTCGATTCAGATTTATGTAAAATGTACAAAAAAGATTGATTGCTATTTAATGCCACTGCCAAGTATGTTTCACTTAGATGTTGGGGGTTTCCTCCGACAGAAAAAAAGCCTCATTTGCACAACTTATTAAAAACTCACAATCTGTGACATATTTTTGCTGTGTTTGGAAAAATTCTACATATTTTTTCGACTCTAACGACTGTGTTTTATTTTTTTATAGACTGTGTGGATTCTTCCAAACCAGCTCCTGCCAAAGATGATAACAAAAAAACTCGTAAGTTTTGAAAATAAACTTTTAATCATTTCTTTCAGGTTTTGCTTTAAGTATGTTATTTATTATGGTAAACCGGTCTAATAAATAAATACCTCTTTTCATCTGGCAATCAGTGTCATATAACCAACATTGCTGTTAGAAGTCTTTTCTGTACTTCTGTATTAAATACTAATTTACGGTTTTAAGAGATACACAATCCTAATACATATAATACCTTGTTTAAGGCCTTAGATTTTTTTTATTTATAACAGATAATAGTAAACCACAATTTCTCTCTTTGCTTAACGCATCAGTCATAGCCTGAAAATCTGTGGGTGTGATTTTATTTTTAATATGAACATTCTGCTGTATTTTGGTTGCAAATGAAATTTTAAAAAAAATTGTATTGCCCACTATATCCAGCCTTTTTCTTTAGAATGGATGATAACAGTTATTGTTGTGTTGAGATTAATGAGTTGTATTAATAAAAATGTATTGATTTTCGATCAGAGGGAAAATGGAAGGTATCTGTGAAGACAAGTGACGTTCACAATGCTGGTACACACGCTCAGGTCTTTCTGATAATCTACGGAACAAAAGGCACTTCCAAACCACAGCCGCTCGGGGATGGGAAGACGGACTCAGATCTGTTCGATCAGGGGAAACTTTCTGAGTTCAATGTAAGTTAAAAATACTATTTGACTTTTGGCTAACATTCACTGAAATCACAACACTTCTGGCGAAGGGAATTACTTTCATGGCTAATTCCGGCTACCCCTTTAGCACTGGAAGAAGATAATTGCCCAAGAGAGTAAAATACTTCGTAGTTTACAGTTGTGTCTGCTTGAGAATAGCAACATATAAGTAAAATACCCTTGAGTACAGTATAAATCTCAAATCATTCAATCACTTCATGGATTTTCACTTTCATATACACTTTTACTGTAAATCGAACTTAGCAGAAATTAATCTATAAAAAATAATGACTGTTAAAATGTTGGCCAGTGTAAAAAAGGGAGATAAATCTGTTAGTCATATAGCTGGCAGTGCCCCCTATGTCAATGACAAGTAATGCGATTCAACTGAGTAATCTTGCTATTGTTAGTCAATGACATAGGTGGTGCTGCCAGTGGAAGGAGTAACATATTTACCTCCCTTTTATGTCATTGGCCAACCCCATTCCATCGTCTTACAACAATTCATGTGGATCGCAGCAGCTTGCCTGACAAGAGTTTATGACAGCGTAGAAATAGTTCCTTGCATATTTTGTTTGGCCTTTGTAAGAAAACCATTACAAATTGACAACATAATGTAATTTCACATATAAATATTTTGATTATAGATTGATGTGGGTGACATTGGAGACTTAATTAAAGTTCGACTTGAACATGATAACAAGAACAACTTTCCAGCATGGCATGTCGATTATGTAAGTAATGTCACCTAACAGGGCTTCTGAGTTCTAATCAGTTTTAAACTCTGTTCATATTTTAATGGGGGCCCGTGGCCATGTCTTAGTGGTAGCGTATTCGCTTACTAAACTGAACCTGCTTCGATGTACTGTTCACGGGATTGAGTCTGCCTGTGGACCATCAGATATATGAGCGAGCCACATGTTGTGGGTCCGGCAATGGCAGTGTTGGTTTTTACTCGATTTTCTCTCGGTTTTCCACTGTAAAATGGCTACCGTTAAAATTCGAACGTTACGAACACCTTTACCCAGATATCCTTATCATTTCTGTCCAAGATACTGGATTCGTTCTGAAGCATAAATATCCGTAGGCCTACAAGGTACAAAATATACACGATGGAAGAAAGCGAGATTTTGTTTCTCTTTACAAACAAAATACATATACTAGGGATATACATCAGCTCTTATCATTCAGTTGATTGTTATTTTTAGTGAAACTAGTAACAATCAAACCGTTTCAAATGATGATGGAACACATGTGAAGCTGTGAACGACACGTTAGTGGGATCTGACGGGGAGTCTAGAGCTAATACACACACCCAACTAATGATCAGAGTGACTATCGCTCTGTTCTGCCTCTAACTTGTGGAACATTTCCCCAGAGACCTGTTCGTAATGCTAGAGTCTTTACGGTAGTGGACAATCTTTTGTCACATAAGTGAAATACCCTTGAGTACGACATTACTCAAAGTGTTGCACTCCCTAAACATGATGCTACAAATTGCACTATGAGACTGCATTTTAAAAAGTGAAATTTACTGTACCAGACACAGCATGTATTCAGATTTATATTATAAGACCTAGTTTGTTTATAAAATCATAAAAATATTCCAGTGAAATTTACCTTTGAACGTGTTTGAATGTTAAACATCCACCTCTGATAACAGTTGTCTACCGTTTGATGAAAGTTTTAAGCCTATTTTCCTACCTGTTTCTTTCTGTCTGAGGTTTTTTTGTTGTGTGTTACTTTATTAAAGGTGGGTGTGCAGAATTTTTGTCTTTTAAAACTTTTTTGCATGGTATTTTAATATTATTTTTGTTTGCAGTTGAAATTGATTGACGAGGACACACAGGAGGAGATAACTCTGTATGTAGATAGGTGGTTGGCTGTTGATGAAGATGATGGACAGTTGTGTAGGGAAATCCCCATCACTCCAGCCAATCAAATGCCACTTCCAGGTAAATATTTTAAAGAACTTACATATAACCAAAGAAACCTCTATGAGTAAGACTATTTTATTAAATAACATTTGATATACTAAAATTATTAGCAATGGTCAAGTACAATTATTTTACACGTTAAAATCACAAAAGACCTTTTAAATGTTGTTTTCTCATAAGGCAGACAGAGGTCAGTTGCTCGAAAATCAATTGCCTGCTAGTACCAGATTAAATGGCTAACAGCAGATAGACCTTCAATGTGACATGACATCCCGTTGGGTCTGTTGTAAATTGAATAAAAAAGAATGCTCTCCAAAACAAAATTGCGGGTGGTTGGAGGGAGCTTCATGTTGCCCTGGTGCTCTCAAAGCTAAAACGGAACAGAAAGTCGATCTGTTTGTGTTGTCTGTATTGCGTCTTATTGTTGTCCTGTATTTGTCCCATCCTGTCATTGTTTGTTGCCAGTGGTGTCGAGGGTGGTTTATTTCACCCATTGGGCTGGCACATCATCATATAAGTGAAATACCCTTGATTACGATGTTAAACCCCAATCAAACAAACAAACAAACAAATCAAAACAATGTTAATCCCTTTAAAGCAATAACTGGTTAGTGTTGATTTTCAGACATTTTATGAATAAAAATGACAAAATTATTTTTCTAACATGATTTATGTACAATTTTCTGGTCTTTAAAGTTGAAATGACAGGAGTACTATTCAAACTTATTTTATGATTTACTTTCAGTTTTACACTACATTGTTGCTGTATATACTGGAGCACAGAAAAATGCAGGAACAGACAAGACCGTATATTTTGACCTCTTTGGTAACCATGGCAATATAGGTCCCCGTCCATTAATGGACTCCCGGACAAATGCGGAGCCATACCAGCCTGGTCAGGTGGATGTTTTTGTTGTGGAGGCGGTTTCTGTGGGGAACCTAGAAACAGTTCAATTGAACCTTGATGGAAACAATGGAGGTTTGTTTTTAAGATTTCTTACGAATTTCCTCCTAGGTGGTCATCGGTATCTTATGAGTGAAATAACCTAAAATATATCTTTATACCCAAGTATCAAACAATGTTTCTCGTTCACCAAAACTGTCCTTAATTAAATGAAGTCTTAAATGTAACCAAGTTATAGCAGAGTCTTCTTATTAGAGTTGCCCTGTGACGGAGCGGGTGGGCCATGGCCCTGCAGAATACTCCCTTAGCTTCCTCGGTCGATTGTAAGAGGCAAGAAAAAGAGGTTGCTTTTTTTCCTGGTGTTCGCAGAGCTGAAGGGTAACGGGAAGAAGATTTGTGTGTGATGTTCTGTATTTGTGTCCCTCATCATATAAGTGAAATACCCCAATCAAACAAACAAACAAACAAACTATTAAGCCCTCATCGTGCATGTTTGATTAGTGAAAAACATCCAACTCATGGGCACTTAAGACAAGAAATTGCAGCATTTGAATAGCCATAACAGAGTCCATGTATAATTAACAAAATATTGTAAACCTATATTGATTTATTTCTTGATTCCATGGTTTGCTGTTCATTAACACTGGGAACAAAAGAAAATTTAATACCCCTACTGGCTACTTTAACACTTCATTTGTCCCTTCATGTAAAAGAAAGAAAAGTAATCGTTAATTTGATAAACACATATTATATAATATACATACATGTACTTTTGTAATTCAATTTCCAATATACTTGGAAAAGTAGTTACTTTCAAAATACAAATAGCTTAAAAGGATTGTTTAAACAAAAAACCTAAGAAAATTCAAAAATAACGAAATGTTTCATAATAAAAATGTTTACATTTTTTTTAGGGCAAAATTTAAATAAGGTTGATGAACTGTAGAAAATTTTGAATTGTCAACTGCTTATGTTGGGAACTAATCAATTCTGCAACACAGTTGCTTGTATTATATATAAGATGGAGTCCTGACTGTGACGACTCTTTTACAACAGAGAATAAATACAAAAAAATTATCTTTAATTGTAACTCAGGCATTTTAACTTTGCAAATAAATCACACTGAGATGAATGTGTGAGCAGGGAAAACGTTACAATGGACAGACTTTGTATTTCAGTTGACCGTGGGTCGCATCATCACATGATTTTCCAGGAGTGTGTCCGGTTAAGACCAGATCATGTGTAAAAAGCGCTTTTCACAAAGTAACAAAAATTGAATACTGACCAATGATTCATGGATACTGATGGATAGGTGGATTTACTATTATTGATGATAAATGACAGGCGTATCATACAATCTTCTTAGTTTTATTTATTAAGATATTTTTAATTTATAATGGTATGAATAATTGATCACTTATAGTCACCCTTAAAAGTGAGCAAAGAATTAAACTTTTATCTTCCCAAATGAATTAAATGTTATACGATACATGCGTACATGAATTGATAAATCTTTTTTTTTTTTTAAACACAAGTTTTCTGTCAATTATTATGATTTAAATCTTATCTTCTCATTTCCAAATTAAATTTTGGAGCTACTTAAAATTTGAGATCGCCATATCGACTGTATCTACCCCATTTAGGGTCCAATTTTCGTATACATGTCTTGCGGCTGAAATTCCAACTACTGTAACTTTTTGATTTCATACAATCGCCCTTTTGTAGATAACAGAAGGTTCCTAGAGTCTTAAACAGACTTAAATTGACGGTTAACCATGGGTCGCGTCATTACATGATTTTTCAGGGGTGTTTCCGGTTAAGACCAGATAATTCATGGATACTGATGGATAGGTGGATTTACTATAACTGATGATAAATGACAGGCGCTTATTTCTCTTATTTCTCTTCAGTCTTGTTTTCATTTTCAGGAAGTTACTTTGGTAACCATTTTATCATGGGTGGGGAGAGGTTTGACATGACACAGCCAGAGGCTTACCTCTTTGGTGGAAATCAGGATCTGAACTTTCTAGGCAACAGACCCATTCCTGTGAGTAAATGGAAGTCTTGAAATGTTGGCAAGGGAGGCAATTTAATCCTTGAAAGGAAGTCCTCTCATATCAAGACTTTGGTTTATCAATTGTGGTATTTCTAAAAATGCCTTGAATATGGACCATTTTGTTGTCAAAGGACTGCCTACAATTCCTCCTTTTGACAATTTGAGATTCCTACTAACCCTTTTCTAAAACTTGCATGGATATTAACTGTAAGATTATGTTAGACTTAACATTTGAGGAGATGCGTTAAAAGTCTTGCACTTCAGACAGAGAGGTGGTCTTTCACACACAAGGGTGGGTGTCTTTCATACTGAAGAGGTTAAATTGACACGCTGTTCTTAGAATCAAACGCACACCGCATATTCCCTAGAGCTGTCACGATTCGACCTTTCTTCAATTCGATTCAATAATTGATTAATTTAGAAGCCTATAGATATGGGTCAGTGTGCCCTATGCTTTTGCGGTAAAAAAGCAGTAAAAAATTTCAAAATTGTTTTTCCTTAGTAACTGTGCCGCCGTCGCGGGGCAGTTGGAGGGAGCTTCATGTTGCCCTGGTGCTCTCAGAGCTAAAGGGGAACAGGAAGCCGATCTGTTTGTGGC
>JARFOD010147201.1:0-12723 GCA_031763545.1 Mopalia muscosa | reverse complement strand
GTATCGAGATCGAAGCGTCGCTGCCCAATATATCCAGAAGTTGAAAATCCGTATCAGTCGTAATATCTTTCTAATTTACCAGCTTCTAAATGCCCCTCAAACAAGATATATAATGGCAGTTGTGATTTAATAAAAGAAACGTTTTAGTCTCCGCTTTGATGTCATCGTTGTAGGCGACGATTTTCAAATAAACATCAAATGTCAACAAGTTGTTTCAATACTCCTTTTATTTAACTCTGTACATCTTCCAACTGTGACACAAATAAGAGTCTATCGGATCTATCGTTGACTATATTTTTCAAAATTTGTTAAATGTTGTTTCCTTCTGATGCTTTGCTTTCGGATAAAGCAATTATATATCAATTGATATGGCAACAAAATCAAAATAATACACTTTAGTCCGCTAGGCAGATTTATGACGGGTCTGGCAAAAGATTCTATAATTTTCCTCACATCCAATGGATTAAAAGTCGATAGACAGATATAATCCACATGGTTAAATATTGGCCTGGGTTCAAACATGACAGGTTTGACAGTTGTAATATTGCTTTCTTTACATTCATTTCTCTATATACGTATATAGATTAAAATCCGTCGCCGTAGGATGTATTGGTGTTCCACCCAATCGTGGATTTAATCTGTGTCTAAGGGAGAATAAATATAAGGGAAGGAAAATATCTATAGAAGAAACGGAGAGCTGGGTGAGTTATGAAATCAACCCATGTCTTCCAGAAACTTATTTCTGTCAAGATACTAGACAACCTTGGCCCCAATTCTGCTTTTTATTTTAAAATGGAATTATTCCAAATGGCATCTTGGAGAATACTTAATAATATGCAATGTCTCTACTATGCATCATTAAGTTATAATACAGCTTTTGGTTATGGCAGACCTCTTTGAATACCTAGCACGATGCCGAACTTGAGTATGTAGAATGCACTTCTTTTAACTGTCTCAACTTGACTTGTGTGTTTGATTTTGGTTATCTTTTGTGTCTGTAGTACTGAATATCCGTCATCCGAACACGTGGAATCTCTATATATTGACCGCTATAGAGTTACCATGCGATGAAACACTGCTTAGTTGCGTTGTGGCCAAGCCTCATATGCTGGATTTTTATTGGCAGCATACACCCAAAATCGTGGGAACACCAGCCTATCATGTGTGTGCTTTTGTTATTTTGTTTAAATTGTTTGCGAATGCTCTAATTTTGAAACTTTTAAGACGAGCAGCTTGAATAATTAAATGAAAATGTTTAATATGGTGGTTTACCCTTCCCAGTAACCCATGGCATGTAAAGACGCCGAAAGATGTATTATGACAGAGGCCAGTCGATTATTAGGAGCTTTAGTTCTGTGTTTTCATCGTATTTAAGCGAGTCAACGAAAGACGTTTTAAACAATCCGCCAGCAGATAAGTCAAATACTCGTGTACGACTACGGCATTACACGATATAAAGAAGCAAATAAAACAGCCTTCCTGGCATTAGGAATATCAAAGTTTATCATTCGGCACGATAATCCTTTTAGCTATATATTTATAACACATTCTTTAAAATCCATTATAAAGATGGTGGATGAGACAAAGTCGAAAGGATCATAAATAATTCATCTTTCTGAAAAACTCACAAACAAGAAGTGTGTCATTAAGACGTCTAGCTAAAATGTATGTATGTCTGCAGTTTGAGAAGATATGACAGTAATGTGTGGTTCGACAAATAAACAGCAATTTCAACGAAAAAGAAAGTTAATGACACTTTATTTCGTAATGTAAGCCATTATTAAACTAATCATAATAAATCAATAATATAGTAAGCTCAATCGACCACCCATTATCGATCTAAGTAAACCATCGTTTTCTTGGCAAAACTGGACACGAAACACCTCATGTTCCCTGTCTCCTCTCTATTTCCGGTCCTATTTCTTAACTTCTTTTTATCCTGTCTTAACATCTGATAATAAGTTAAATCAGTTCTAAAAAACACCGAGGCAGTCTCTGGTCTGGATTAATTTCCGATCTAAGGCTGTCTGTGCGGATGGAATTGTCTCCTCTCATATACTAATCACTTTACCGGAGATACAAATACACCTGCTTGAAATGGTCGGACACGTAGACTAGTTCGAGCTGGGTTTTCTTTTGGGGGTGTGATTAAACGGTTAATAGTTGATGCTGGATAACATTGCTTCGAGAGATGATAAGGATGGGACGTTCTCCTTGTGCTATACAACTTGTTCGTTATATAAAATATTTGAACGGTAAGATACTGGTGTCAATTTTACAAATAAGAACAGTGGAGCGTTTGACTTTAAAGGCCAGACAGACGATGAATTATCTAACTGTACATGTATAAAGATTACAGTAAATATGCGCAGGAATTAATGGATCTGCCTAAATTTGGTTAAAAATTACACGTAGACTATAAGCAAAAAATGTAAACTGTAAATGTAAAATGTCTCCACTCGGAAAAAGAACACTACTTTCGGCGTTAAAGATTATAAATTAGCGAACATTTAACATTGGTATGTCCGTCTTAATGCGGATTGAAAGATTTCCCTTCCGTTAACAAATCGTGGATAGCTTATTATCGATTCTGGGTAAGCAGTTCTCATTCCGAAGGCGTTACGGTATATACTTAAAGCTTCCCTATAGCTTCTAGAATTTGATCTGTGGACTTTCGAATACGTACATATACGCCAGAAAGAAACAACATTATAATTTCTTACACGATATAAGACGTTTCAAATCAGGCTTGTTCTCAATCAGGATCTCATATGAACTTCCTTCTTCTTCATTTTTTATGTAAACATGCAGAGTTTTCTATCGATTTTGTGACATCTTTTACATAAAATCATTTGTTTTACAATGTCTGTCGGAAAGCTGTTTTACTAAGGTATTATCACACACTTTAGATTTATGACTGTCAGCCTCAATTATCGGTTTAATCCATACACTTTATTATGGAAGCCGGATGCGGCCACTCGTGCTTTCGTAGTTTCTCCATCAAAAACAAGGACAAAATGACAAAACCACGAAACAGCGAGGCGAAACTGCGAGATTAGAAAAGTCGAAACCACGAAACTGCGAGGCAAAACCACGAAAGTGTGCAAAACTGCAATACTACTTTCGTTGTTTCTACTTTTGCAGTTTTGTAGTTTCGCCTGCAATTTCGCGCTTTCGTTTGGCACTTTCGCAGTCTCGTGGTTTCGACCTTCAAGAAAAGGGCAAAAGTACGAGATCAACTTCGCTCATTTGCCTTCCGGTTTCTAATATAGTTGGCTTAAAATATACACCACCGTCATATAAGTATATAGGCCCATTAACTCTTACTGACAAAACAATTGTGTGGCTGCAGCTTTTCCTTTTCTATTATTACATGGAGTTTAGCACAAGACTATATACATTGCAGTTATGATTTTATTAAAGAATCGTTTTTGTCTCAGCTTTGACGTCATCGTTATAGGTGACGATTTTCCAATAAACGTAGAATGTCAACAAGGTGTTGGAATACTCATTCTTTTCAATATTGGTCAATCTTCCAGCTGTAACACAAATAAGCTTTCAGGGCCTATCGTTAAATGTCTTTTAAAATTTGTAATATGTTGTTTCCTTACGATTTGCTTTCTGGTAAAGCAGTTAAATATAAATTGATATGACAACAAAATCGAAATTATACATTATTCTCCGCTAGGCAGATTTATGACTGGGGTCTGACAATAGATTCTATAATTTTCTTCACATCCAATGGATTAAAAGTCAATAGACAAATAGAATCCACATCGTTAAATATTGGCCTTGGTTCAAACATGACAAGTTTGACAGTTGTTATATTGCATTCTTTACACTCAATTCTCTATATACGTATATAGATTGAAATCCGTCGCTGTAGGATGTATTGGTTTTCGGCCCAATCATGGCTTTAATCTGTGTCTAAGGGAGAATAAATATAAGGGAATGAAAATATCTAGAGAACGGTCGTAGAGCTGGGTGAGTTATGAAATTAATCCAGGTCTTACAGCAATGTATTTCTTTCAAAATACGAGACACCCTTGGCCCCAATTCTGCTGGGTTCTTTTCTTAAATGACATTATTCGAAATGGCATCTTGGAGTATACGCCTACTTAAGTATAAACAATGTCGCTAAGACGTATCATTAAGGTATTATACATGTTTCAGCTGTTAAAGGCTACTTTGGATACCGAGCACGATGTCAAACTTCAGTGCGAATAGTGTACGTCTTCTAACCATCTAAATTTGACTTGTGTGTTTGACGTTTGTGCTTGTGGGTGATTTCTTGTCTGTGCATTACTGGATATCTTATCAGTGTTTGCCCCGCCGAGAATCTTATTCGTTTCTTCGTTGCTGGAGATCTAATCAGTTTTTGCACTACTGGAGATCTAATTGGCTTTTGCTTTGGAGGTCTTGTAAATTTTGGCACTGCTGTAAATCTAGTAGGGTTTTGGATATATTCTTGGAGATCTAGTCCGCTTTTGTTCTACTGTAGATACTATCAATTTTAGCAATTTCAGATGTAAAAAGTTTTGCATTTTTGCAATCAGCTACTAGTTGTTGCGTGACTGAGGTGCTAATCAGTTTTTGGACTCCTGGACCTCTAGTAAGTTTTTGCATTACTGACAACCTAATGAGTTTTTGCTCTACTGATAATCATAACAGCGTTTACACCATTGAATATTTTACCAGCCTTTGCACGGTTGGAGATGTTATCAGTTTACGAACTATTGGAGATATAATACGATTTTGCTCTACTGGAGATCTAATCAGTTTTAAAACTACTGGAGATCTTATCAGCTTTTGCACTGCTAGAGATCTTATCAGTTACGAACTATTGGAGAGCTAATTCAAGTTTGCTCTTCTGGAGATCTTATAACCTTTCGAACAACTAGAGATCTAATCAGTTTTTGAATAACTGGGGATCTAATCAGTTTTCGAATAACTGGGGATCTAATCAGTTTTCGAATAACTGGGGATCTAATCATTTTTTTAATAACTGGGGATCTAATCAGTTTTCGAATAACTGGGGATCTAATAAATATTTGCCTTTCTGAAATGTTTGCAGTGCTGGATATCTAATACTTCAGCAGTTTTATAAATACGGACCCCGGAGATCAATAAATATTGTTGTACTTCTCAAGATCTAATCATTTGTTGCACTATACAGGAGATCTAATCATCTTATTATTTAAAAACGATAAAGACATGGATACATTGCTACAAAGAGGAAAAATTACTGTAGTTCACCGTTCTATTTATTACATCAAAAAAACACATTGGCACCATTCCCTTGTTTGGTTGCGGCCACCGGGTGCATAGAATAAAATGAGCTGTAATATTATAATTTGTACAGAACAGAACATCATCTAAAAACAATTGAATGTAATCCAATCATTAATGTAATGTATTTTTTATAATCGGCTAAGTTTAATTTGATAGAAGCGAAGCGAAATGGGAAGGTCGTTAACGTTTTTAGGATCACATCTCTCAATTCAACCAGAGCGCTTTTTCCTTTGCTGAATATCTCTCTGATGAGCTTAATACTTCAAAGGGGATGGGGTCGGATCGATGCAAAGTGAGATGTGAACAATCAGTAAAACTTGTCTTGCCTAAACAGGGTGTTTCTTTTTTATCCGTTGATTTCAGTTCTTATAATATTAAAAGCAAGATTCCAATGCCTGTTTTTCTTTCACTCTTAGGTAACAAAGTGAAAATAATTCTAGATGGTGGAAGGTACTGGTATTGAAAGAATACTAACATGAATCTGTTGCTATATTTAAATTTTTCATAGAGCAATGTATTGTTTTTCATAGATTACATAGAATTATACGGTAGACTTAGTTTGCATATCAGCCAGCAGAGTTTGTTTTTGTTAAAATACATTCTATAGTGTATGGTGTATGCCCTGCAAATGTATCGACGATAGGCATTTTGTTGTAAAACGGTAAATTACCTTCTGTCTATACATAAACTATATATTATATAACATGTAGTCATTAAACATAAATTCCAAGAAATAGAACTACCCTACGAATTGTTAAAATTTAACTTGTATTTTAACGTAAATTATTGGGCCGCGTTCGCTGCTTAGTGGTAGTGTAAGCGCTTACTAATCTTACTTCGATTAACAGTTCACGGGAACGAGTACGGTCCGTGAACCTTTTGACAATTCATCTTCCAGCTTTGCTAAGTTTATTTAGGATTTTAGAAGTGAGAAGCGATGTCAAGCTTTTCATTTGGTCAGCATTGAAAAAGTTGCAAGATGAATTGTCAAATGGGCGAGGGCCGAGTACGTCTGTCGACCATCAGGTATATTAGTGACTCAAATGATGTGACTACAGCAATCGCGCAGGTGGGTTTTACGAGGTCTCCTCCCGGTTTTTAACAATAATAAGGCAATGACCAGTGGACAATCCGTCGTCATATAAGACAAATAAATTAGTACGATGTTAAACCCAATCAAACAAACACATATTAAAAGTTAATATCCAAATTCGAAGTGATATGTCTTATTAATTTGTTTGTCATTTAATTCCACTGTGCTTAATATCGAATGTATAATTTTACAACGGGGTTTTGCGGTTATGATGTTACAACAACATAGTGATGTCCCTTTGCAAACTAGTACACAAGTAGTGCAACTCCAAAAAATGAAAGACTCATTTTGACTGAATATTTCGGCTTTATTTTGCCATCGTCAGCAGCAAAACTATCATATACTATATAATATACTATTACTTTTAGTCACGTTGTGTCACTCTGCTATCAGGCGGTAAGTGAATGTTCTACTCGAAGTGACTATACTTCTATTTTGTAGAAGGCTGATTGACTGAGTGTTCTATGTGGCCGACATTTACTACAAGCGATTTAGTGCCAGACTTTGAGGGTCGTGCTTCGATTCCCGGACGGAACTAAAACGGCAAATTTTTCTGAACAACAATTTGTTCAAACTAAGAAAGTGTAATCCCAGAGTAACGAAATACAGTTTTATTTTCACGTTTTCAGACACAAAATACATATAATGTCCGAAACAACATTTAAGTAGTTGGCTCATACAGATTACATTAGAAAAATCCCTTTAATAGGAAACCTAACAAAAATGCCAGGAGAAAAAAGCTTATTGCATTGAGACACTTCAGACGTTGTAACGTTGGTTTCATCCATGAACCCAGTAGTCTCAAAGAAAAACTAATCCATTTTGTGTTCCCGACTACTTAGCTTGTCTCCTTATGCAGAAATACTACCACGGAAGACCTATTGTAGAGTACAAGAGGAACTGTGTAGGGTCTACTGGTTAAGACGATATATCCGTCTATATCAGGCAACTGACATCTGACATTATCTGAACGTGACCTATGGGTTCATTTCTCTTTCTTTGCGAGTTGAGTGAGGGGGCACTTCATTTTGCCCTGGTCCCCGCAGGGCTAAGGGGCAAAAGGAAGCCAATCTGGTTTCCATGTGAGTCTAATAACTTGAATTCCGACGTTTAAACCCAATCAAACAAATCTATTTCTTTATAATACCGTTTGAATGGTGTTATATCTACATTTATTCTTGAACATCGGCATGTGCTACAAACTAACTTACCGTAAGACCGTTTTCTTAAAAAGACTCCAACAAAAAACTTACACCATTACAACCATCTATTTAACAGTGTATTATTCAGATAGAACAAACAATGTTCCTTTATTGCTTAGTAAAGCCAGTATCAATTTGCTTAGAACAAACCGTCCTTAGCCTAATGGCAGTAGCTAGCAGAAGTGGAGGGAGTGCAGATATGGCTAATGCACACGAAATGTCCTTATATTACTTCTAGGGTGACACTGCCAAGCACTCTTATTTGCGGACAAAACACTACACTGCGGACAATATGGGGACGTGTGTGCGTCTTTTATGCGATCAGGTTGTAGCGGCAATATCTGTACAGTCGTTTTAAAGAAGGCTTCTATTGTTCACCCAAATGGCCAAGGGTTGTTATTTTGTGGACCAATGTAGGAAATCCGAAACAAATCAGTCCGACAATTGGAAATCCCCCTTGTTATAATACCGTATCATCTATAATAGGCATAATGTAATTTCAAGCGGCAAATGTGGTTGACTTCATATTGATGATACAAAATGTTATATCAGCACTTTTATTTATTGGGAATAATGAAGACCCAACCGCTAACAAGGCCTTAAATATTGCTGAGTTAAGACCATCTTCATGGTCGATCGACAAAATGACGCCGTTGAATGATTGATCACTCTCTAGAACGACTCAGTTGTAAGATAATTGATTGGCACAAGCAGAGCTAACAATTACATTTAAATGAAGTGAAGTTGTCAGCGATATTTCTTTGTTGTAATCAGCAAATGACACTTTCGTGCAGCTCATCAATTATGCTGAACACTGCAACGGGATTAAAATAACATTGGCAATTATTGTGTAGAATCGAGGACTTTATTTCATCCTAATTGATGGGTGATGACTTTGGTGAACCACGTGTGAACGCGTCTTTTGTTATCAATTTCTCAGGACTCATTGGAAAATGAATGCTAATATTTGACAGAAAAATACCAACTAAAGCAATGGCTTTAAAGCACAAACACATAATAACTCACCAGATTCTTTCATCTTTAAGTTGTGTGTTTTCTAGGAAATTACTAGGATGAAGTGTACTGCTCTGTTACCTTATGATAAATGGGTTTATTTACATATACACATAAACCAATTTCTAAAAAAGTATGTTGGCAAACACAACATGTCCTGCTGGCGATCAGCAAAGCCAAATAGGACAATATGGATGCATCGTTTTTACATACTATCTGGCTATACATACGAATAAAAACTCCACATAAAATAGATACGACTTCAAATACGGTGAGGCGGCAAATTGTCATTTTGTAAGCAAATAGCGCTAGAGCAATCACTGCAGTACCATTTACTGCAGTACTGAAGCATTTATCACCAGAATAACTGTCGGATTGTCCTGGTAAAGTCGAAACCGAACAGGACGAGAAGACGA
This sequence comes from Mopalia muscosa, assembly GCA_031763545.1. Taxonomy (NCBI): domain Eukaryota; kingdom Metazoa; phylum Mollusca; class Polyplacophora; order Chitonida; family Mopaliidae; genus Mopalia; species Mopalia muscosa. The sequence goes on along the minus strand of JARFOD010147201.1, from coordinate 3,706 downwards.
GACAACTGTTTTAATTGTTCGACATCATTTTGCGAGTACATTTTTGAGAAGCATGATGAATTTTTAAAAAAAATAAATGTATCCTTTCCCTGATGTATCATTTACGTTATGTTGCCGAATTGCACTTAAAGCATTCAAATTGGGTCTAAATTATTTTGTATTTCAATTGTCCTCTGTTGTCTTTGGGTAAGGGTAGTGTGGTCGGGGCTGTTACCTTAATCCATTTGGCTGACACGCCGCGATATGAGTGAAATAACATGAAGTACGGCTAAAACTGTGAATAGGCCTGCATTGTATAATATTTTTTTGAAAGACGCACCAACATTAAAGGGTAAAGTCGTCAGTGTCCTCTGTACTACAATGAGTCTTCGGCACAGGATCAGTTTGATGTGGACTCGTCTTTGCTAAACTTCCAAATTTTGAAAATCTTAACGGTGTGCTGTCGTCCGAAGCTACATGGAATATATATTCCTCTGAGACTTTGGAACTTCTAAAAATCAACAAGAACTCTGATTATGATGGATTTGTGAGAGGAAAGTTGTATGACAAATTGCAATTCACAGGGCTAGCCGTAATGTCGTTTTAATTTTGTTTCAAGGGAGACTACTTTTGTTGGTGTTCAAGGAAGGATGCTCACAAACAGCCAGTTGTATTAAAATACCGAACATGTAGGCGTATAACAATGAAACTCACTTCCACGTTAGTCGGCGTCATTCGTACATGTTACTTAACCAGGGTGACAGATTACCCAAGCACAGTTCTATTGATATATCAAATATGACAATAGACTTATATTTATGTGCCTGCCTTCAACAGAGAAATAAAATCTTAGCAGGGTGCAAATCATACATGAAAACAGCATGGTTAAGCTATGCTATATAAATATAAGAATAATAGTATATTAAACGCAGATAAGGTATTCATGGTGATAAATTCACAATGTTTGTTCCACCATTAATATACCTTGAATGTCCAGAAATGACATTTCCTGTCTTTTGAAACAACTGTTTCAGACAGAACAGATGGACACTAGGTATTGTACACGAGTGATTATCTGCCCCCAGCTCATAATAGACTGTTCGCAGTTCTGAACTTTTTGTTGATTCAACGAAACATTTCATATACTAAAAAGAAAACAAGGATGACACATAACATTACATAATTGGAATTAATTTTATTTCGGAAAGGTAACATTCAAAAAGAAGTTTAAATAGTGACAATGACCTTGATCCGGACAAAACTCCCAGATGTACAGCAAGGAAATATGGGTATGGTGTGGATTAAAAAATGTCACAAGAAGGTACAATTTTTTTAGTTCTTTTACTCGTTCTTTTACTATCACACAGTGAAAGTATAGACATAGACACACGGTATTTATTTTGGACGTATAATTAGTTCTCGGTATTTACAACACGTTTGTAGAACTGAAAATATCACATACATAGACATATATTTGTACAAGATGATGTTTGTAGTGGACAGGGATAGAAACAAGACTGATGACAGTTCATTGATACATAAACAAACCTTCCATGCAGCTAAATTAAATAAACGAACGGTCTTACGAGTGTGAGTCACTTTAATTGTTTTCTTATCATTGTTGCTCAAGCTTTGTAATTTTTTCTTCATTTCGCTGATGCTGCGATTCAGTACAAGTCTACACTAATAACACAAAGACTTCCACGCATTCAAGGTGACAACAAATGTATTCTGCTAGCCTAGATAACTGCAGTTATTGGGCCTTGATTGACTTTGCAATATTCAGACAGTCTGACGAACGTTTTCAATGTTTTTATGTTGGCATATGCGAAAAGGCAGCCTAAATAAGGTTGAGTGCTGATCAACAAAACTATAACGCAAAGACACTCCAGTCTTTACCAAGACCCAGATAAAATTTTATTTAACCAACAAATTCAGCATGAACTCTTAAATAGAAGGGGTACAGATGGCGGCGTTTACTAAGAGTAAATGGACACAATGGTTAAACTCAATTAAACACAACTTATGGTTGTACACGATTATTGTATAAAGAAGATGCTTGCCACTACATTGGTAAACATCAAAACTTTATACCTTGTTTTTAAACCTCATAAAGAATTTAAAATTCAACAGAAATGTATAACACGACTGTGGGTCATGTAAATTATTTCATCTTTGCATTTAGTATTGGCGAAAAAGTAGAACATTTGAGTCCAGCAAGAGATTTGGACACTCTTCTTCATCAGACTAAATGACTTGAATAATGAAAACAAATTGCTCATAGATTTGAGTCTCTCTGTGGATTTACAACTGTCAATGTGAACAAGGTTAGAGGTTTTGGTACGAACATGGCACGCGTTATTGACTTGTCTATTAGGAAGCCGGACAACATTAAAAGTGAACTACTACTAACTAAGACTTGTCCCTAGGGTGGCATCGCATCTTTGCTCGAAACAACACTGCTTGTAGCTTAATAATCATTGCTTGGTTCATTGAGATACGGGTTTCCCTTTGACCATCACTCCAATTCACAGGAGATTGGACACCCTTATACAAATTACAGTTAAATATAGGGTAAATTAGGTGACTACATTGACAGGGGTTCGTTGCGAGTTCGGTATTAACACCGCAGGGAACTAGTTAACCTAGAAAGAATATAGCGCACATTTTCTCGAACATAAATAATTGATGACCAGTCATAACAACAGCGAAAATTGTTAAACCCAATTTCCGATAGAAAATGCAATCAGCTATGTCAAATATTACTGATGCTTAGATGTAGTATTCTTAGAAATATAGCATAAAGATGTATAAGAAAAAATATTGAAAGTTTAACTTAGGTTGAGAAATATTGTACCCTGTCATACAATACGGAGAAGACTTCATACCACCAATATCAGCAAGCAAAAAGACCTTCTACCACATGATAACAGTCTTGCTGATTAAATATAAATAAAACTCTATTATGAATTCACCTGTGCTATTTATTACAGCAAAATGCATTTTCCATTTTATTTTATTTACACTAGCTTTTCGGAACAGCCCTAATGCTTGCTACAGAATCTCTGGACGCAAAGTAAAGTGTGGAACTAAGTACCATAATCAATTTAACGCCAATGTGACGTGTCATTAGCCAATGCTATCAAATCTGTAGAAAAAAGAGTGACAGCTACATCGATCCACTGCAAGAATTCCCTGAGGTCCAGTTGAATTTGCAATCTGTGCTGCTAAATGATGTTTCAATAATGTGCGATTCACTAATAAAAAAACTGTTCCTTACAAAAATGAGATCCTAAATAAGTGATTCATCCCGGTAATGTTCCTTAATTATTGATACTTTGAAAAATATTTTGAGGAATTGTGTCACGTCATTCAAGAAGCTGTTCGTCACATTCAGCGCTGCCAGAGATTGAGTTGGTAAAATGTAATTGTTACTGAGAACAGTAGAATGACATACACACTTAAACAAAGTATCTGAATAAAAGGTGACTGGCGCTGAAGCCAAACATACTAACGCCTTATGCGCCATATAGCGCCATAAAGCGTAACATGCGTATTAATAATTAAATGTTATTATTTTTGTTCAAACTCGTTGCGATATATACTGTATATAAAATATCCGATTGTTGAGACAAAATCTGATGAAAGTGGAGTTTAACATAATACACAAGTAGTGTAATTCCGAAAAACGATAACTTCATTTTGACTCAATATTTCAGCATTTATT
>JARFOD010147190.1:0-12724 GCA_031763545.1 Mopalia muscosa | reverse complement strand
TTCTCGCCTCTTACGATCGACCAAGGAAGCCGAGGGAGTATTCTGCAGGGCCATGGCCCACCCGCTCCTTCACGGGGATTTACGAGTTGTAAGATTGCTCTCATACAAAATAAAATAAAAATATGCATATAAGGCCTATGAGTTTTACGGTGTTTATTGCTTCGTGTATGATTGCAACAAAAAAGACATCCGAAGCGAAACTCGTTGGATTTGGTTCTTGTTGCGCTTTGGGTTGGGAGCAATGATTATTGCTGCGGAGTTTAAACGGACGAGGTTGATGAGCGATCTTCGTCAGAATTCGATGCAGAGCTCAAAAATTGAATTTGGTAGATTGATCGGCTTAATGCCGGTCTATTATCCTGTCTGTTTATGAGGTGAACCGACTCACTTTAACGTTTGAAGAATTGAAGTTACTGGCCCTTCTCTTCAACTTTCAGGAATACATTCACGGAGAAAATGGCTTGTGGACAACGGATACTTGAATTATATTTCCGCATTTTTAACAACGTTAACGGGCGATTTCAGCTCTCCTCCTTAAGGAGGTTAGAATGTAAATGACATTTATATAAATGACATTTTATATAATATTCCCTCCTCCATGTAAAGGACAGGTTTGGCCAAACATGAAAATGTTACGACATGTTTAGTAATATGCGACATTTTTTTTTTACAGGTGGCAACTTACTATTTTAAGTTGTATGAAATTATCAAACATAATCTTTATTTTTTACGGCAATCACTTGTTATATGCAAACTAGCAAAGATGAAGGCAAACCAGAAAATCTTGGAGAGAAATCTTAGGCATTATAGAACTCTAATACACAAGTAGTGTAGAACTCTAAATCGAACTTTTTGGTCCACGTAGGCTTCGATTCCTCTCTCCGCTAAAGCCTTTACTGGGAAATAATGTTGGAGTCTTTCATGGAATGAGGTGTACCGCCAATGCAGTTTAGACCTGCATGTATCTATGGTACATGGGGATCTATCAGATTTTCTATCTGTATTGATTAAACGATGTGCACAAGACTCTAACAGTTATTCATTTTTTTTAAATAGCTACCAGATTATTCCATTTATAATACGACTATTCAATACATGTATACAGCGGATTAGGTTTTATTCCTCAGGTGAATGCAGTCCCATATTCCTAAGGCATGTCAATAAAGCAAGTGTACTTGGCGTAAACTTGTATTCATCCGCCCATACCACTGGGACTTCTTTTCTTCAACGAGTCCATTACCTTCTCTTTACAGCGGAAATTGGTAACGATATTCATCTAACGGGATTCAATGGCCGATGCCAGTCACTAGTTATGCTGGCTGATTTAAATCCACAATCTTATGATCTTCCGAACCCAGTTATTATTTGTGTTTTATTTTACCTTTTTTTTTCTTCGAGTAATTACTGTCCAAGATTTTAACCAACCATAGTTTAACTGACTCGCGGCTACACAAAATCCCGTTCTATATCCACATCCTGTAAAACCCATCCGACTGGTGAAAATACAAAGACCGTGCATGCACTGAGACCATTTACACCGGAAATCAGAAAATTAAGACGAAATTGCTGTACACTTGTTGGAAAATCCTTTTAGGTTTTTTCTCAATCGGTTTTGTTTGACTAATTGGCCGTGACTTAGTCTTGCAAGAATAGTTTCTGGAACGAGTATTTTTTTGTGTACATTGGCTTTCGTCTCAGCACGCACCGGTTTAGATAGCGAAACCGTTGCAGTTGACACCTGTTATCCGATGTTACTGGAGAAATGAACTTTTGACATGGTAGAAAATTAAAGAAAATTTAACTTAGTACTTGAAATTTAAATACAGAAATTATCGTTAAAATTATAATTTAACGAAAATTCGTTATGAAATCTGTAAAGGTGACTTTATCATGTTTTGTTTTACAAAAGAGAAACATGCCCGTAACGTATCTTCTTGATTTTGTTTGGAAATTTGGTTACAAAAACCTGTATTAATTCGAATCTAAATTTATTTCAGAATTAACTATTGGTTTATCTTGTTGTTTACTATTTTGTGTTTTTTGTTGTTTTTTGAAATGCCACTTGCGTTGCTGTTGCTGTTGTTTGTGCTTTGTCCGTACTATGTTGTAATACAAATCTAAGCTATGTAACTTGTGTGGAAAGGCAATCTTAAAGTCGAAATGATCCTTTCTGACAGTGTGATTTTCTAATGGGCTATTACCTTGTTAATGCCGACCCGCAAACACAGACACATCAAACATTCACACTTGTTAAGAGGCTTTTCTAGCAATTGCAATTCACAGGTGGTAATTGGTTGGCACCTTTCCGGGCTCTAACGGCTCATTAAGCTGCTCTGACGCCCCCAGGGACGTCGAGACTCCTAACATCTTGAAGCGCCTGATAGCTTAAGTGAAAACGCGTGACTATATCCTTTTTTGTTTCATGTAAAAAAATGTTTGTTGTTTTTAAATTTCTGTTTTGTTCAGTATTTTGCTGTGTTTTAGTGATTTTGCTCAGGGCTTGTGTTGGATTTTTTTGTTGATATAAATATTGACTAGAGCCCTGTTCTTTTTGCGAGCTTGACGAACATACCCTTTGTCTTTTTGGGTCGATGAAAGGTTTTGTTCCCAGTCATTCTCTCGCTAACCTCGCTAACCCCTGTGCTCATTTTGTCATATTCATCACGGACAAACGCTTCCGATTCTTCGAACAGCAGACCCGACGACAATTTGCCCTCTAGAATTGATCTGATTTAATTTTCTCTCTGTTTCATGTCTCTGTTTCCGCTCTGCTGCTCTGTCTGACCGTGGTTAGGTTGTAGTTTGGAGACACACAAGGGAATCGCCAGAACGCTGAGCAGAATAACAATCCTCTTGAAAAATGCCACTTTTGACGGGGGGAACTGTTGTGTATCCGTTCGCTTCGTTCATTTTACCGCCTCCAAGCGCTTGCAATATGCCTTGTTCACAACACGTGCTGATTCCAAGAGGGGGCATCTGGACTTTATTACAGCGATATGATACTCAACAATTCCCTCAGTTGTGCCGTATTGTTTCACTCAATTAGCGTGACCCATGAAATAAAATGACATCGAAAAGGTTTTAGACGTTTACAAGATGTCGACTCGAAGGGCATAAAACTCATAGAAGGCTATAACTTGTTAATAATGGATTTAGCAAGCTCGAGAAATGGGCGCCACTTATTTCCTATAAACCTCTTTGTTGGTAATGGCTTTTTACGCATGCCGAATGGAAGCAAATAGAGCAGAACGACTTCCGGTTGTCCAGGAAGTATCGTAATGGACAAACGTCAGGAATTTCAGTTCCTGTCTTGTATCAATCCACTCTGTAGACAAATGCAAGGACTTAGATGAAAATAAACTGTTGCGTGTAATTTGATATCGATATTATCTGACACCATACATTAACTTAATCAATAAAAGATCCTGTCCACACAGGGTATATAATCTTGTCGAGTCCTAACTTAAACTGACACTGTATAATTTTACCATTAACATGCAGCTACCAAATTATCAATACGACTTTCCAATTTTACAGAAAGAAAATGAAGTAGTATAGTGACACAACCTGAAAGTTATTAACGGCAGAAAACAAACAAACAAACAAAATTTGGAAATTTTCCCGCCATATCAATCAGTCGACCACTCTTTCATTAATGATAAGGAAGTCATTTGAAAAGGCCTTCAGCTCTATACTCACTGGCTCCACGGAGCTTTGATCCAATGCAGTCGGTACCTTGAAGTAACATTATCGACAAAAGGTATAATTATAAGATTCTGTTTTTATAGATTTACAATAGCAAGGGACATTTCGAAAACCAGAATGTAATTGATATTCACATTTATACTAAAATTCGTATAATGATTACAACGTGAACACCCCTGCGCGCCTGGCCTATCAAATAAAAATTGCTAGATTAATTTAAGTTTAACATTATTATCAAGAGAAATTCACCTATATGCAAAAGTACAAAAAGCCACAGTAGCAAAACCAGAAAGCTAAGCTTTTGATTCCGTTGAAAAATTAATCTTCTTTCAGCGCATAGTAAATACACAATTTCTAGTCTCGGATCATACTGCATGAATTATTGGGCTATCAATAATATTAGTTTGAAAGACCACTAAATTGTTGGAAAGCCCAGCTCTGTACAACTCAATTGTTTGCTTTTGGCAGAATTATTTTGATCAAGTCGCTTTTGGTCTTGCTGGACATTGTATAGATACTTAAACACAGTATGGTCTAAACTGCTCGGTGACTGGAATCGTGCCACAATGGACCGCTGGTAAATCTACAGATCTTCGGACAGTTTCAAGGAAGTGTTAACGCTTGTAACATCTTGTCCATTGTCATAGTGTGCCTTGTTGGAATAGATTAAAATCTCCATAAAGACAACAAGCTGACATTTCTCACACATGTCTTGCGAAAAACATCGATATTGAGGTTCCATTGACCCACCATTACTGACCCGCTGACCTTCAATGGCATGAACTGACCGTCCAGAATCTGGCTTCGGGATACGGCTGACCTCCATCGATGACCTGCAGCAGCCCAGTGGGAAAACAGGTGCCCAAAACCATTCTTCTCTATCTATGTAAAATCTAAACATTGTTTTCTGGTTTTCACGGCCAACCATAGCATTTGGGGCCTTCTTGACACCTTTGAGAGGCCTGTAGCGTGTGTGCCGACTAATGCTACTTCGATGTACCGTTCACGGGATCGAATACGTCTGTCAACCACATCTGAAACTGTTGCTGTATATGACATTCAGCTGTTTCGCATATTTGTATATAGTAAACGAGCCATTTTTCGGCGAGTTAGGTGCACGATTGGCTTTTCTCATACCTTCTCGCGTTACTTGTCATGTACAGGCAGTCAGCCAACGTGTTATCTTTAACGCCACGTGATGTTTTGCCTAGAAGAAATGATAATACAGCCAGTAGTGCACCTTCATGTTTTCGGCACAACTATATTTTTTACCCATTTATACACATTTAAATGGGTAGGATAGTTGATCATAACTAATGAGACAGACATGGGAATTTATTGTTCAAGTCCTGTATTTCTTAATCTTGTATCTGCGTTTTCTGATGTTCACAGTAACCCATACCATTTGGGGTTAGAACCAGTTTACCAAGAAGGCAATTTAATTTATCCCTAAGAAAGAAACAAACCCAAAGCTCAACTTACAGCACCTGCATAGAACGGAACTTAAGATACTTATTTATCAAATGATAAATCAAGCGGAAACAAAGTGGAGTAAAAAATTCTCCTAGCAGAAAACCATTAACTACACCACAATTCCTGACACTTAGTTAGATTTTTTCTTAACATTTAATAATATAAAACAAAGATTAAAAATATGTTTACACTTCAATTTGACAACTACAACTTTATATCAACGTCGATATTTTCTGGGGGTTTTTTTTCTACGGATAAAATTTTTGTGAAATCAGTTGTAGACAGAAACCTGTCCGAATCAAATGCAAATCTATATTTATTCAGTTGAATATCATGTTATTGGCTGTAAGTTCATTCCTAGTCCGCAACACGGCCTGAAAGCACCAATTGGATTATTGACCAATTATACGTGCCGAATTCCTATGTCTTCGGTGCACCAAGCTTACAGAGCATTGTCGCGTCTTTCTAACTTGTGTTTGCCATCAATCAAATACTCCTTGTTTCTGCTTCATTATCGGTCGATATGAAAACATCTCGTAATTCCCGTGGGGTATGGGGCAAACCCCATTCAACCGGCAGGCTTTGCCCCGTTGTACCCTTGGGGTTGCTTGTTATTCTCTCCCCATTACACGAAGCGATCAAACCATCCGGGGACGCTGAAATATAATTTCCCAATTTCAATGTAAATTTATTCATGATGTTGGGTCACATCGTGATGGAGTGTTTTTGAAATTGACTCCATTAAAAATGACAGAAGCGAAATGATCATATTTTGATTATCGTGATGGCGGAAATTAAGATCCCTTGTCTGTTGTTTTCTCGGGAGGCCGAAATGACACCACGGCTGAATCCCTGTAAAACTGAAACACAGCTGCCACTTAATAGAGCAATAAGTCTGAAAACAATGCAATGATTATCCAAAAGGGTTGCGTTTGTTACTATTGAATAACTTTTTTTTCATACCTGGCGTAAATAAATGTAAATATAAATTCTATGGAGACAAGAACAGCTGTCAAGAGTTAACAAAGTTAACAAAGCCAAGCAAATCCGACATTGTTATTACTTTGACCGCAAAGGAATTTAGAGATATAGAATTCAGAAGTCAGATTCACGTATAGATAAAGATTTCCGACATTATAGAGAATTTCATACACGAAAATTACTGAATCGTTAAATCGACAGCTGCACCATCTTTACTCACGATATATACAGAAACTGAAGTCAAGGTAGTAATTAAAAGTGTTCTTAACTATAGGTGTAGACTTTTAAAGTTTAAAGAAATTAAACACATGAATTCCTAGACTACTTCACGTAAACTGAGTATCTCAGGTGTTCGTCTTTCTAATGTATTTAATACAACCAATACGTATGCCCTTAAAGAAGTTTCCGCGAAAGAGCAGCTCCGGCAGCTGAATGACAAATGTATGTGATGACCTCAAAAAATTTCTGATCGCTCTAAACACATTTTTTTTTATAAAAGCATAAACTACACACAAATCTGCTCTGATTGGTTGTAAACTTAAGTTGTTATACCGCCCCATACACATGTTCAATCAATACTGTGTTACAACCGACAAAAAACATCAGGTTTTGTTTATTGTAAAATCTTTAATATTGTGAAACATTGAATTAAATAGCTGTACTCAAATTTAATAATTTACAATTATCACTTCGGCAAGCGGCATCTAATCACTCTACTGTGCGATAAAACATTTCACTTAATCCATAGCGAATTTTGAGATACATAAAATGTGTCAAAATGGCAAACATAAACAATCACAATATATATAGTAGGGCGAATAAGATTCCATTATGAGACCAGTGTTTTTTTTATGTTGTATGCCAGTGACTTCTCCTGGTTTCTTCAATTGTACATTTTATTGTTGATACTTTTTTAGCACTCTTTTATCGCGAGGAATCAAAATATAGGAGTGCGACAAGGTTCAATTATGGGACCATAACTTTTTCTTTGTGTATTCAGGGACTTCTTCATTTGTTCATTCTATTTGCTGATGTTACAATTTTAATTGTGCTTGTGGTAGCTATTAATAATGAGCATTGGCTTGATAGTAACAGATTTTGTCAAAATGTAAAACAACGAAATATATTCAGATTTTGCCCAAATGTAAAAAACGACATATATTCAGATTTTGCCCAAATGTAAAACAACGAAATATATTCAGATTTTGTCCAAATGTAAAACAACGAAATATATTCAGATTTTGCCCAAATGTGAAATAACGAAATATATTCAGATTTTGCAAAATTTAACACAACGAAATATATTCAGATTTTGACCAAATGTAAAACAACGAAATATATTCAGATTTTGCCAAAATTTGAAACAACGAAATATATTCAGATTTTGCCCAAATGTAAAACAACGAAATATATTCAGATTTTGCCAAAATGTAAAACAACGACATATATTCAGATTTTGCCAAAATGTAAAACAACAAAATATATTCAGATTTTGCCCAAATGTAAAACAACGAAGTATGTGTACAAAACAATAATAGTGTTAAAATAATATCAGCGACACCCAAATATATGTCCCACCTACAGAAGAAGTTTACTTTTAAAAATTATTTTGCTGCTATCGTAGAAATACTAAACCCCGTGAAAATGCGACATGCATAATGTATCGTGTAACATTGAAATAGTAAACCCATCAAAATACTGCCTGATAAATAAAACTATTCTACCCTGGTATAACATACCATACATTTAGCATCTTCGCTGATGGGTTAAGAACACGTTCACTAAAAGGTAGATTGGATTTCTCTAAATAGAGAAAGTCTCAAAGTTTAATATACCGCAACTATAGAGGAAGGCACTGAAACTGTGCTAATCTATCAAATGTTAACTCGAGCAGTAAACTGTTGTTTGGACATAAATTTAAATGTATTCGCTCATTTATCGATTCTCTTCTCAAAATACCCTTCTCAATTACTTAAATAGTATTTTGTCGTCAGGTTGGTTTGAACACACAATCCTCCTTTTAACAAACATTAACTGTATCCCCAGTCCGTGATTAATATGAATCAGCTCGTTGAAATATCATGTTTGATGCTTTTGTCTTAAACCACACACAATCAATCAAATCTTGTAATAAATCGATTTATCATTCTTGTGATCGATAATCGGATAAATTAGGCATGGAACTGATATATTTGTGGACTCAATATGAAAAGTTCTCTCAAAATCTCATTTTTTGAGGGGTTTTTGCGGTCTAAATTGACAATCTTCCCTGTGTACTCAGAGCTATAACGTACAATATTACTCCGATCTGTTGGGACGTCTTTCTTTTGCCACTTTTGGTATAGTGTTTGGTACCATTGATGTCAAGGCTGATTTCCTTTACCCAATCAGATAGATTTGGTGTTTTGTTTGATTGGGGTTTAACATCGTACTGAACGGTATTTCACTTATATGAAGACGGATTGTCCACTTCACATTACTACTTGCCTTATTACGATGGACACCGAGAGGAAACCACCCCCATGATTGCCGGAGCCACATCTTGTGACTCACTCATATACCTGAGGGGCGACAGACGGAGTGATCCTGTCAACGGTACCTCGAAGTACGTTCGCAAGCGCACTCGCTAACCACTAAGCCACTGTCACGGGCCACCAAATCAGATGGAAGTCGCCAGTTTACGGGAATAGCCTAACGATCAGCTATTCTGTTTTAATTCAACTCTGACGCCAAACGACATGTTTAAAAAGATATAGTTGATACAAATTCAGCTGAATGACAGAGTTTAAACGTCTTAAACCGTGCAATCTTTCTGCACCCGAGATTGTTTATAGCCTAAGACTTAAAAGGCAACCATCCCCATCTTATTAATTTTAAATCTTATTTTGAGATAAAAATGACCTTTTTGTCAGTCACAAATAAAAGTCACTGGCCATTTTGCCACCACTGCTTGTCATCTTTCTTTGTGGAAGAGAGAAAATGGCGGATTACCAGTATACACTGTATTGGTTTTTTCTCTCTAACATCTTAACGGGGCTAATTAAATGTGACCTTTAACATATTCAACGTCTCTGAAAGCTCTTTATATCAAACAGTATTTGGCGGTACTTAATACAACCCATCATAGTCCGTAGGTCCACAAAACTTAAAATAACACAGTTAAGTAAGCTCAAACTTTATCTATGAATCTGTGTATCTTGTATCTACGGCTACATGGTATCTTATACACTTTTAGAGATACCGAACTATGCGTCTACAAATGAGCTCTATGTATCATTCGCCCGATTTCTGTAAAAAGAAAATCCAGCGTTTTTTTTTTTTTTCATTTTACGGAACATAGGACAGGTGCATATTTCTCTATATTTTTTATTAGAGGACTACACAATTTAAGATTGAGTATACCTGGATTTGTCTTGTGTAATAAATCACCTTTGCTCGGCTTGATACAAGGTGATTTTATGCCGTAGATTATGAACGAAATGAAATATTGGCCTCGACTGACGGCTCACCATTACCTTTCCTTTGGACCAATTTACCACGGTAAAAATATCCGAAATACATAATAAAAAGGTTTTTCCAACAGTTGCTCCCTCGAATGTTATGTTACCGATGATAATTCACCTATTTTTTTTTTTTACATTGCCTCGCTGCAATTTTTTTTGTGGACTGAAAAACAAAAAAAAACTTTTCAACATTTAAATGTTCGTAATAAGTCATTAAACAAACGATATTGAACAGATTTCACGGGCTGTATGCATTTACTCGTTGATAGCCTAATATAAAACAAATCCCCTTCCATAACTATAACCGAAGCCGATATTAATTAAAAACAGGGCGGCTGTTCGGTGGGGCGATCACGCGCCCAATCTAGCTACTGTAGAATTAAACGAAGACAAAGAATCTAGACTCGCGTGCGAGCTTTATTGTCCACTCCTCTGCTCATTATGAAACTATAATTATTGCTAAAACTTTGTTAAAGCTTTGGAAAAAAATGGAACATGTCATATTCATACGATATAGGTTTGTTACGTATGCTATCTCGAGGCTCCTTTGTTTCGAACAGGATTTTAAAAAATCGGCCAACAATTGGCACACGTAAAAGGTGTTGAGCTAAAAAGAAAAGGGCAGATTTTTTCTCCGATTTTGCAATGTCTCCACGTGTATGCAATCATTTTGTCTGAATGAGAACAAAAATCAAATGAATGTCTTTCAACAGCAGGCTTTTTGGAAAAAACAAAGCCAACAATGTTAAGCTCATATTTTGTAACGAACTGAATTGATTAAACAATGACCCCAGGTTACTCTAGGTTATACACATTTTTCCAATTCACATCTTTATTGAAGTACTTTTTTTTTTGTTATGAACAATTCAAAAATTTAAAATTAATAAGAAGGGTAAAAAATTGTGTCCGTGGAAACTTTGCTTGAGCCGTATGAATCATTTAATCTGTAAGATGGACTTACAAAGCTGTATTTTAAAAAAAAATTAAAAAATTCCCTTAATTCACACTTATTCTGTACATATGTATTTAAATTACCATAGAAAAATCGGCGTGCCGTTTAATAATTTGAAAAGAAAAATAGACTTGAAATAGAGTTGTATGTCCATGGTATTACAATTTTAGAGTATTTTATTTGTATTCCAAAAATACTCACAGATATTGTTTAAGAGTATCTTTTAAAATGTTACTCTGTATTTTCTGTGGCAATTGTGTCATTTTTTGGTTAGCTGCAACTTCTTTGCAGCTATAATAAATATGAAATAATAGGTACAGCATGCGTTTGGTGATTCAAGTGGTAGAAAATCCTCTGGATACAGTATATATCTTTTTACTTAGTTCCTACTTCTTCCTTATTTTAACAACAAGCGTGTGTTATAAAGACATGCTATGGATGTATATAGCGTTTTTATCGTCTCGTTGCTCAGCCTGTGTTATAACAGAAGTAACCTTACAAACAAAACAATTTTTAATGATAAACAAACTTTAGTGTGGATGTTTGATTTCATTAATCTTGCAGTTTGTGATGAAAGTAAAGTTTATTTGTGTATGGTTTTATAAGGGTTTGTTATTTTACAATTTGTCACCTGGAGTGTTGCGGGCCATGACCGGGAAATCACACAAACACATTTCGGTGATAACAGATATTTGCGTATCTTTGTAAGTGATGACAGAAGCCCAGGCGCGCGAATGATATTTTTAGGCGCGTGCAGCACGCGCTTAGACCGACAGGTGCTTGCTAAAGGTGTGGACATCCCGAGAAATATTCTTTTATCGGACCGCCACTGTCTATTATTCACTTTGATTGCTTCCATTAAATAGTCAGGTACTTTGTGTCATCTTCATCCCCATAATTCGTTTGCCGCTTTTCGGTAATTGATGCGCAACATAAATTACCATAGAGCACGCGCGCCTCGTGTTGGTAGCTGTCATTCTGCGTGAGGATATAGTATGCGCACGCGCTGTCCTGGTGTCCACGGTTCTTGTCCATGGGCCCACCTGTCATAACAGGTTTTTCTCGGACCGTCAGAGATGCGACACTCTTCACTATGTTCTACCACATTTTATCTCATTATCCTCGCCTTTTGGTTGCCCTCTTAGTCCTAGGGGCGGGGGTTAAATTCAATTTGAATAGACATTATGCCCGTGGCTGACCCTTACAAGAGATGAGCGGGACTAAAGAATGGATTAGCGGCTACCTTTGACCCGCGGTATTTGACCCTCCGTCCCTTTTCATTAGCACAACTGTCTGAACAAATATTTGTCTCCTTCACGCGCCAAACTCGAGATCACCTGGCAGCTAAATTAGTTTGTGTTTTCGTTGTGCTTTAAGCGAGTCAGTGCGAGTGTTCAATAAAATTGTCCAAGTCGATCTTATTGAAAAGTTTAAAATATTTACTGGAACCATTACATGTCGTTTATAAATATACACGTACAAAACTACGACATAAAACATAAATATTAGAATGACTGTCAGTGTGAGATATCATTTGATATTTCAGCTTCGGTGTATTTATTCATAAACGGGTATTTAAACAACCCTTCGTGCAGATGTACAAACCTTTTATATTAATCAACGTCAAATGAAACTAAACTATATGTTTATTTTAAATAAGAATAGACTCAAGCGAAACGTGTTAAACAGAAGGTGTTAAAGTATACATCCTTGTCAAACCCCAATTATATAGAATAAGTTTGGGAAAGCGCTTCGCCGCTCGGTTTTGTTTGGGATAATTAAAGCTTACTCCTATAACAGGATAGGAATCTCAAAAGCGTTAAAAAATAATACAAACTAAATAGAGAGAGCTCAGATGAGCTCTTGTTATCTTTGTTAGATAGTATTTCTTTTGTTATTCATTTATGGTTGACATGCCATACATGATGTACCTTAGCATACTTTGCCTTCATTCATTAAGTAAAACATATTCAGGCTATTCACCACAAACACAGTATGCGAGTCATTCTATTTAATTAACCGACATACAGTTAATCAGTATTTTCGTTATTTTGGGATAACACTTTCTTAGTTTGAACAGATTCTAGTTCAGAAAATTTTGCAGGTTGAA